>NDGM011123775.1:0-10886 GCA_002564305.1 Octomys mimax
TTGTTCTAATAGTGTTTGTAAATAGAATATCATGTCTGCATCTTGTACAGCAAATAACCACTACGAAGACAGTATGCAATGTTTTAATTATTGAAACTGTCATACCAATTTGATTTGAAACTGTCTCATTGCTATTTATCTCTCAATAAAACTATGGAACAAAAAGGAAAATATTTTTCATATTGTCCTCATCTCATAGGGGAAAAGTTTATGTGACAACAAACTTTTATCATATATTTACTATATGCAGTCATGCTAGCTTTCAGAGATACACCAATAAGTAACATTATCTTCTCCCTGGCCCTGAAAAGCTCCTAGGTTCCTATATGGATTTTCTCCATTAAGCACACATATAAAGCCTATGAAATAAGAATTATCATATTTTGCAATGCGAAAACAACTGCTCAGAAAGGTTAATGTGTTCAAGATAGTTCTAGCCCATAAATGTTCTGCTATTGTTGATTTATAACTTCTGTTGGTACTTAAAAGGGAACACAGAGATACTTGAAAGCAAAAGATTATGAATTCAATAAAAATCAGTCTTAATTATGTTTATGTAAGTCTCAGAGCTGATATTTGATCTCCATTGAGGCTGACTCAAATCCTGGACTCTTAAGGCAACAATGAATTTCTTTTATACATATAATTTTTGAAAAAGTCTTAGAATGTATCATTCTGTATAATTATAATTTATAGAAAAATTTGACAAGATAGAAAAAAGAATTCCCAGAGACCCTTCATCTTGATGTTATCATTTTACATTCACAAAATCTAATAATTATTGTAATGTTAACATTACAATAACATTTCTCCATTAAAATCATTTTCCTACCAGGAAAAAAAGGAAGGCTAAAAAAAATCAAGTATAGATATACACAGGATAGCGAAAATGATTGTACTTGTAATTTCCATTAGTTTTTTGGAAGTAGAAGTTAATGCTGAAATGTTTTAGTTTGACCCATTTCAAATGCTTGTATCTGTAATCTGAGCACCTATTTTGAAGGCAACAATGTGTAATATAACAATCCCTGTTGAATACCTATCATCTTGTTTGATTTTTAAAATTATGAGGACTGGTCAAATAACTCAGCAGATTGCAGTGCCTATAAGCAAGCACAGTGGGCCGTGGGGGGAGGGGTGATCCCTGGGCCTACTGCTCCCCCCTATCACGCCCCCCCTCCCCCGCCGTGCTGAGATTTGAGACTGGGTGTGGTGGTGCTAGTCTGTAATCCCAGCTCTTGAGAGACTGTAAAAAGGCAGATCACTATGAGTCTGATCTAGTAATGAGACCATGAACACCCTGTAGACCTTTCTCTAAAAATAAAAAATAAAAATAAATAAAATTATGTATCATTTCTAATGTCTTATCTATTATTTTTCTATCTTCTTAAAAATATTTTTCTTTAAAAAAATAATAAAAAAATAAAATCTATTTCCTGTTCCAGCATCCCACCTAGGATGTCACATTGGCTTAGTGGTCCAGTGCTGCAAGCACACCCTGGGCTATAACACTTTCTCAGACTTCCCTTGTTATTCATGAACCTGACAGTTCTGGATAGTGCTGGTCAGGAACTGTGTAAAATGCCCCTCAGGGTTGAATATTCTTTTATTCTAAAATTCTGTCTTAGCTCAATACAAAGCACATCAGTGTAGTTTTAAGGCTTATTTAGATCCACAGGAGCTTGAGAAGAAAAATGAGTTTTAAAAAATAAGACTAAGAAGTAGTATGCTTAAAAAAGGATAGACCTGTGGAACTTTCTACAGTGATAGAAATCCTCTGCATCATTATAATGGCACAGACCTGAATGAGCAATTTTGCTTCTCCAAATCCATATGGGTTAATAATTCTAAAACTGCATTCTGTGCCAGAAGCACACATAAGCAAATAACATCGAAGAAAATGGCAGCCAGTTTTTGTATTGTTAGAGAAGAGAACTACAAATAAAAAGAAGAAAAAAAAAAAAGAATTCCTATAGAAGTTTCAAGGTTACAGCAGCCAGAGA
Source organism: Octomys mimax (assembly GCA_002564305.1). Taxonomy (NCBI): domain Eukaryota; kingdom Metazoa; phylum Chordata; class Mammalia; order Rodentia; family Octodontidae; genus Octomys; species Octomys mimax. The sequence continues at coordinate 2,004 of NDGM011123775.1, forward strand.
AAAAGTCTAACAGACCTGACCCTCAGGTCAGACTCCACTAAGGCTGTATTTTGCTCAGAGTGTTGGCCTCAAAGGACATTTTGTCTGTTTGTTTGGTGGTTGTTTTAGCTTTTTAGGTTTTGACTTTAAAAAAAAAAAAGTAACAGGTTTTAGAGGGTGCAGCTTTGTTTTGGCTAAACTACAGAGCTCTCGGGGGAAAGGATGGAAGGTGTGGCATCCTACACCCTCTCCCAGCCAGTGCCACACTCAGCCCTTAGTATCTGATAGACAAGTTTCCTTTTCTAGACAGGCTCTGGTCTCCCCATTTGCCTCTGCCACCTACTTTCACCCAGTTCCTTCCTTTATTTGAATTATCTTTTTGTCCTTTTAAAACTAAGGATGTCTTAAAATGTACTAAGTAGCTAACCCTTTCCTATTATTTAAAGTTTAGCTAAATGAGAAATTTTCTCTTAGAGTGCTAAGAGAACAGAGATTGCCTTAGAGAGAAGCCCAAGACACCATGAGGTGTGCCCAGCCAGCACTACCAGTGGCAGAAGCATTGTCCATGGAATGGCTTCAGTGTGTGATGCCTGGCATGCCTTCATTCTCTTTGGCTTTTAACAGAACTCCTCACGTCAAGAAAAGCCTCACTGGGAAACTGTCATAGAGACAAAGCAAGCCAGTTGTTATGTGTCATGTGCCCTTGCTCAGGAAGGTGAATGCCATAGGAAAAATAATTCTCCGTAAGTCATCTAAATTTGCAAAATGAAAAGGATTTGTAATGAAGTCAAGTTGCTTCCTCTACTCTTTAAGAATCAGTAGGAATGGATTCTGTGACATCTCTCTTTCAACACCCCAGTTTGTTTTTTATGTGCTCCAATTTTCTTTCCCCACTGGTTGATCAGATATTCATGATCCAAATATGTGTATTTTATTAGAGATAGGAAAAAGAATAACTCTAAACCATAAATGTTTTAGGGAGAGCGAGTCAAGACAAGGGAAAAAATTCAATGCCAAGATATTCTTTCTATTCATATACGAGTCCACGCTTTTCTGTTTAACTAACAAACTTTATGGGTTTCAGACATTCATAAGAAGCAGATCTGTGGGATAGAGACCAGAGAGAGTGAATTGCTCTGTGCAAGGAAGTGTGAATCTTGAACTCCCTGGAGCATTGTAGGACAGTGGAGTAATCAAGCCCCACAAATTACAGAGGTAGGTTCCTCGCAGCAGTGTGGCAGTGAGAACTCCACTTGGGGAATGTGGAGCAAGAATAAGTAATATGGGAGTCTTAAAATTCACCAACACAAATCCACAGCTTAGTTCTGCTACCTACAATTGTCCAATATTTGTCGTTACTTGGAAGAACAGTGAAGAAGGCACAGTGTGTCCAGTGGAGTCAGCAGCAACAATAGCAGGGCAGAGCCAAGGGAAAGAAGGAAAGGAAGGCAACACGGTAGAGCCAGGCCATCAAGAAAGCATAGCCTTCGCACAGCCACAGGCAGTAAATGAGGAAATGGCCTGATCTCACCTAAATCCTAAAGGCCAAGGGGACCAGCAGTCACATTTTGGTTACAAATACACTACTGATTCTCTGTAACTGACTGGCACAACCAAAGACTTAGGAGCCATAAGTCTTCATGGTCCTAACCAGCTGCTTTCAAACATCTCTCTGCATCTTCTTATTTTTAAGCCCAAGTACTTCAAAATAAGTAAACTAGTATATCTCAAGATCAACATCATGTGTATTAATTGTTAGTCCTTCTAATATTTCCAAAATTAACCCAGCACTGAGTCACAATACTCTCATATTCGTGAATTTAAATAGTTAATTTCTCTGGGTGGTGTATGGCTGTTAATGTTTGGATGGTTTCACTTGCAGTGTCCAGGAGAAAAAAATCAAAGCAGTGATTTCCTAAGAAAAAAAAGTCAAGGAACTAAATGTTGCAAGCACAGAGAGAAATGCCACCAGTTACAGTCAGTAAAATCTATTTTATCTGAATAGCTACACGTCAAAGAATTGAGGCCTGTCCCAAGAGATGAAGAACTAGTGTATGAAGAGCTGCATGCTCAAAATTGATGAGACTGCTAAATGATAATTCAAAAAACACTGAACCCAGAGTTGCAGTCTTGCATCCCTCTCAACATCCAGCTCATGGAAAAAAATTTTATCCTTGCCTGAAAAGTTCAAATTTTATATGTGCTCTACATTTCTATCCAGCAGCAGTTCATTCCCCTAACAAATACATTTGTTCAGTAAATATCCACAGAATGCCTCTCACAAGACAGGAACTGTTTTAAAGTACCATAGCAATGCAACAGAGAATCCTGTCTACAAGATTATAGAATGGTTGTAAACAAGCAATTACTATATAGGGACAAATGAAGAAGGTTACTGCATATAGGAACTGTTTGTATTTCATGTAGTTCCTATATATGATGTAATGATGGTAAAAAATGAAACTGAGCACATATCAACGAGCAATGATCTTGAAGAGCTCTGAATATGAGTCTGAACTGTGAAGTCAAAGAAGAGATCACTCTGGACTAGGAATTCACTGAGAGATGGCAGGGCCAGAAGTAGGAAGACCAGTTACAAGATGATCAGATAAGACAGACATGGTGAGATTCAGGTGACAGAACACCATTGATAACAAAAAGGCAAATAAAAATAGGATCTGACCAATTGGATGAACACTGTGAAATTATAACAGTTAAGGATAATGATGAGTTTCCTGCACTGGGTATGTAAGCAGAACATTCACTGAGTTCTTCAGGGGACAGTAGGCTTAGAGCGGATGAGAGTGTGAGTAGAGCTGACCAGTAAGAAACAGGATGGGGTTTTTTTGGGAGGGTGTTGTTGCTGGGTATTAGTTTATTTGTTTGTTTGTAGTACTGGGGATTGAACTCAGGACTTTGCGCTTACCAGGAGGGTGTTTATACCATTGAGATATCTCCCTGGCCCAGTAAATGGTTTATTAACTAATAGCTTTAACTAGTACATTTTTTGTTAAAAGGGGCAGATGCCAACCATGATAGCTTAACAAAAGGCACCACTAACCCTACAAATAGACAAGGATGTATCTGTACCTCAGTGACTAGTGCATTCAGGGGCCTAAATGGCTTCAGGATGCTTTGTACTTCTCATCTCCCTCCTCTTATTTATTTCTGATTTACTTTTAAATCTTTTTTTAATATGTTTTTTAAAGATAATATTTATGTAGAATAAACGTCATCTTCTCTGATTTATAGTCATCTTTTTTGCTTGTATTTGTGCATGAAAGTAAACATGGTCAAGTCCTGGACTTTGTGCTCCAACAATTAGAAGGGACATTTGAGATACTTAATATCCATTCTTAATAGATAGGTCCCTTCCATCACACTGATGCATACAACCTGCACAGCCTCCTTGATGCCTCTCCAAGATCTCAAAGGAAAGTTGACCTTGACACCAATATCAAATCCAAAAATTCCAGAGCACAAATTTATTGGTCAAACTTAGATCAAACTCCCATCCTTTGACAAATTAACTGTACTACAAGAAAGGATCATATATATAATTGTATGGGAAGGAGGGGCATTTTTGGTCCTCACCATAAATTCCCTTAGGTGCATTCTGAAGACAGTTACTTTGAGCCATAGAGGAAGGTCAGCTTTCAGGATCTGTCAGCATGTGAATGGCAAAGGTGTTACGGAGGGGGTAGAAATCTGCAACTGTCTGAATGGCAACCAAAATTCATGTTGGAGTTTAATACCCATTAGAAAAGATTAGAAGGTGGAAAGAGTTATTATATATCAATTAATCCATGAGGACTCTGCTGTAAATAAATTAATAGACTCATGGCTTAACAAGTTATCTCATAAGTAGGACTGTTATAAAAACAATCTCTCCCATGTTTCCTCTGTCTCATCCCATGTGTCATGACTCAATAGGAAGGCTCATAAATACCAAGGCAATAGTAGTGCCATGTTTTTGGACTTCCAGAACCATTAGCTAAATAAACCCCTTTTCTTTATAACTCATCCAGCCTCTGATGTTTTGATATAGCAATATAAAACATACTAAGAAAGGATTATAGAGGGAAAATATGTACACATGGAAGAGTACACCAATGAAAAAGCCTTAAGATCTAACAATAACGGTAATGAGAAGAAAGAAATGACCTTGAAGAAAGCTAAGACACAATGAAAAAATGGCATGATGCAAATCAAAAAAACATAGAGGATATAGTGTCATGAAGCTGGAGAAGGAACAGTCTCAAGATGAAGCTTCATGTAAAGATGCACAAAGGCCAAACATCCACTGGAATGAACAAGAAGAAGTCCTTGGAAGCAGAAGTAAGAGCAATTCTGAAGAGCTGCAGAGACATGAGCCAGACTGCTGAGGGTGAGATAGTGAGCACATGGTGACAGCATGCTACTGCTGTGACTCAGAAGAAGTTGCGCATGCCTTTAATGCACATGAGATATTTCTGTGTAAGTAGATATATGACTAGTGAAATTCACCACAGCTGTGACTGTTTTTATTTACAAATTTTGACATTCAGAATCATGACTTCTGGTACTGTACCATGTGTTATGCAAATATGAGTTTCTCTGGCTTATGTTCATTATGAATATACATTTTTCCATAGGCAATGTCAACAATGGAAAAGTATAGAAGCACCATATGTAGTAAAATCATAAAGTGTATGAAACAATAACTCATCTTACTATTGTGTATGCCACTTCTCAGTGTCTTTTTGTTTTATATCCTATTTTACATACCATTTATAAGTAGGTGAAAACACCTTTTCTGGAAACAATCTAAGTTACCCCAAATACAACAAGGTGGTCCTCTGATATTTAACGCATGAACAAGACCCCCCAGATACAATTTTCTACTGAAGACAAATAGAGTTTGATATAAACTGCTCATTTAGAGATTTGATATTTTCTCAAGCAGAAAACTTCTATTGCTATGCAAAAAGTTGAACAGACTAAAATAATGCTTTGGAGGTTTTCAAATTTGGAATTTAAGCCTTCAAAATTGTATATGGCTGGTAATTCTAAATTGTGTAACTTCTCTTCTGTTTTTGGAATAACTTCAGGAGAAATAGTATTAGTTCTTTAAAAGTTTCATGCTTCATTTTACTTTCTTTCAACTATAGGATTAAATTTTTGATAAAATTCAGCTAAAATTATACACATATGGAATAAGTAGAAACTAAATTGAAAAAATAAAACCATTCCCTCATACACCACACAAAGCCCAGTTTATCCAAATGCAGAAGACCAAACTCTTCTGAGGTGAGCTTGAAAATATCCTGAGACTGCAGAGTGGAAATTATGAATAATTGGAAAAAAACATTTTTGCAAAAGTCCCACAAAAATCCTATCAACTCAGTACAATTCATTTAGCCTTTTAGTGTGAGCCTAATAGGCAAATACTCTGAGGTTCAATTTTCTACTGATTCAAAGGTGACAGGTTCTACAGTAATAGAAATATCTTTCTGGACCAAGTTATTTCAGTAGTAGCTAGTATTTCCGGACCATAAGTTTGGTTCTAATGTAATAGTTTAGAAATTTTTCTTTACCTGAAATTCAACATATTATTGTCACATAAACAGTTTTATATTTGCTAAGTGATTTAAATCCTGATGATCATCCTGAAATTAATTTTGCTCCATGCTTTAGATTTGACAAAGAATTACATTCTTAATCTAGTAAAGTTATACAAAGGATTTGACAGGATTAGTATCTAAAGACTGAAGTAGAGGGAGGTATTTCTAGTCCTCAAGTGCAGAAGTTTAAGTTTATACTTAATGGGTAGTATTAAGTCCAAGGCAAAAGGAAAATATAATGAGTCAAGTTTTTTTTTTTTTCATTTATGAGAACAAAAAAGATCAGTTGAACATGAAGGCTGCCAGACAATGCAGATCTGGAGTTAATCAAATGTTGAGTCAAGGCAACATTACCCCCTCAAGGAGGCAGTCATTTTTCTGTGATTGGTATAGGAGCTTCTGATGTGGCAGACACCTAACATTCCTGTTTTCTGCCCTGTATCCCAGAGGCATAAGCATTAAAAGAAATTTCTTTCAAGCGCAAGATTCATCTTATCAGTAATGATAATTTTTATTTCAATTTATTCTACAGCTAATTAGCATCCAGGAGAACTTGCCTAGTTCGCAGAGGACTTGCTTCTCTGCAGTCCTTTCGCCCTAGTAATAACCAACACAGTCTTCTGAGCAATGCAGAAAATGTGCAGTGGAATACTCCTGTAGTGAAAAAGAATAACACGAGTACAAGGTTAGCTGAACACTTTCTAGTGAACACAAAGAGGTCTGAGCATGAGCAACATGAATTGCTGCATGGAAAAAACATAATAAAAACAGGCTATGAACGGCCTGTTGGCTGTGGCTAGTACGCAGAAAAGGAAACAAGGAATAAAGGTTCTCCCCAGTAGTGCCCTACAGAAGCACACAAATATATTAACATGAATACAAACTGAGTTATCCGTCAGGATGCTTATTGGAGGACCTTGTCTGCATCACCTGAGCCAAGTCAGCCAATGCATAGAGTTATGGTAACTTCAGAGAAGAGCCATTCAGTTGTATAAAGGCTGCTGAGGAAGTGTCTTCCTAGCATATGGTAAGGAAATCACCACCAGATTTCAAATACCCTACAGGAACTAAGTAGTGGGGGGTGGGTAAGCTTACGACACAGGAGAGTAAAAGGATCAGCAGTCAGTTGCATCAAGAGAGCCACGCACAGCAGAAGATAGTGGAAGGAGCAGAATAGAGGGTTAAAAAGTAAACATTTACTTTGGAATATGCTAAACTGAGGAATCCTGGTCAAGAGTGTCTAAGGCTTTCAGTGATTTGCTTCTATTTCAGCCAAATATAAACTCTACTGGTCTACTTACATCTTGGTCCTTCAGTCTGCTCTGGCAAAAATCAAGGGAAACACATCTTTAAGTCCCAAAGGAAATAAGTGGGAAAAAAAGATAAATTGGCTACCTTGGCTGAATTGACCAATCAATTAATTCAAAACAGTCAACCTAGCAGTACCATTCAATCTAGAGACCTATCTTTTCAGGACTGTAGAGAAGAGAAGGGTCGAGACCTCTCCTCCAAGGTGACTGTTCTAAAGGATGAAATAATGTTTTATCAAACAATTAGATCGCTCAGCAAAATCAATTACTGATTGTGTCCCAGATTCCTGGGAGAACTGCATCATAAAAAGTGGTCCTTTTAAATCCTCAAGGGCAAGGACACAGTTTTAAAATATTTTTTGATAAACCATAGTGGTCATTAATGCATGCTTCACAAAACTGAATGCTTTGATCTTTATATTTTCTAAGGGAATGAAACTTCATGGCGAATAGAACATTGCCTGATTTTTCTCATTTTATAATAACTGCATTTATTTAATGATTCAAGGAGAGATTTTTATATTATTTCTCAAAAGGGTTGGCACATAAGAAGTTCTTCTGTACTATTCTTTCTATTCTATAGACAGCAAAATTTGAAATATATTTCCAAATATTAAAGACCCTTAAAAAAAATCCTTGATGCCAGATCCAGGAGGCATTCTTTCCTCTGACTAAATGAATTTATGGGCATCTGAACTAAAGTGCAAAAGCTCCTGTTTCCTGCATAGTAAGAAAATATTCATTTGTTATAAATTTAAAAACAAATTTCTGATATTACTCTGTCGTCTTTTTTTTGTACCAATTTTTAGTAGTAGATTGTCATCTGCTTTCTTTGATCCAGCTAAATGAAATTGTGAAGTATGTTTTAACTGAATGAATGATGCCTAGTAGCATAAAAACCTTGTTTTTCTAAATTTGGCAATGGGTTCACTGTCAAATTTTGCATTTCTGGAGTGAAATGTACCCCTTAATCATTTACCCAAAACTATTATTACAAGATTGACACGTTAGCACAGCAAAGTAGAGAATTAGATTTAACAAAGTAGTAAGAGTCTCAAACCAAATTCGTTTCTTCAAAAAACAATATTTTTTAAATAAAGGAACATTTTCTCTTTGAACAATTCTTACAGTCTACAGTACAGCAGCCATCCCTAAATGCCAACACTTCCCAATGTGTTATACTCAGCCACTTCTCATACTGTTTAATTTAGTGCCTGTTACTGAAAACACTTTGCCTTTTTGTTCTCAGTACTAAAGGCTAGAAGAGATTTAATCCATGCGATCTACTGTCCAAAACTTATTTCATCAGTCTGATTATCCACGTGCTAAATGAGAAATACTACAAGGAAAGATGTCTTTCTTTAGAAATTACTTTTATTTTAAAGAGAAAAAATAAAAACAAATAACAAGAAAAATCACAAAAACAGAGTGACATAAATAAAAATACTATGGTATTTCAAAACAGAAAGATAAAATTAACAATTGTTGTTATACTACACATTGATATCATCAAATTTATTGCTTAGATTACCAGATATAAGCATACAAGACAGATCAAACAATTAAACGTTAACTCTTCCTTTCTATAACAAAATAGAAACAATACACCCCCTTTTGGGTGGGAACCGGGGATTGAACTGAGGCCCTTGTACTTGCCAGGGAAGCACTTATTCTACTGAGCCTCCTCTCCGGCCCCCATTCCACTTTTTTTAATAAAAGAAGAAAGTGAAAGGTATCAGCAGTGATTGTTACATTGCACATTGCTGTATAAAATTGGTCAAAGTGAAAATTCTAAAAATGAATTGCTACTTTTAAAAAACTTGTAGAATTTAGTAGCACAGTCATATTAGCTTTACTATGTATATACTTACGTGATTTTTCCCATTCATTTTTTTCCCTTTCTACTTTCCCTCATCTCAATTTATTCATTATGTTCAATTTCTTTCCATTTTACTATGTGTATTGTACCTTTCAGATTTGATTTGCTCTTT
>NDGM011123788.1:0-21446 GCA_002564305.1 Octomys mimax
CTCTCTCTCTCTCGCTCTCTCCCTCTAAATAAATAAATAAATGTTTAAAAAAATAAATAAAAATAAAATGGTCATGAAATGTAAAAGATTTGAACCCAGGACAGTACAATGAACGATGCTAATGAAAGAGGGCTTTTAAAACTGCTTCAGAAAGAGGCAAGAAACCTGAGACAAGTGTGTGCAAAAGAACGGAATATGTTAGAGGAGAATAATGGTCACTTATCTTTTACTGTAATCAATTTTAAAAGTAGTTGTGAATTCACTGTTTTCCTTAATCATACTGTGTATTTTATCTAGACAAGAATGCCATGCATTGTAGAATACATAACTGCTACACTTTGCGAAAAATAATTACTGCTTAAATAACATATTGAAAATCTTAATATATAATACACCACAGTTCATATTATCACATATAATATGTTTCTTCATTGACTGGATTTGTATCTAAGCATCATTGTATCTGTTTTGGCCAGAGATGTTGAACATTTTTTTTCATATATTTGCTGTCCAGTTGTACTTCTTTCTCTGTGAAGTGTCTGTTCATTTCTCTTGCCCATCTCTTAAGCTGCCATCTATCGATAAAATGAAATCATGCCTCTAATTAGTGGGCAGCCTTCTTTGAAGTCATGATCTTTTTAATACAAAGGTTCTAGTGTAACCTTTTGAAATATTTCAAATGGTCATTAAAATACAGAATGTATTGACTTAGCTTTGCCATGTTGTTTTCCTACTGTAGGGTCCTTACTCTTCTCCACGGCTTAATTGCTAGCTCTGCTCGTGGTCCTCTTCTGCTGTTGTTTTGAGGTTGTGTTCATCTTTGTCTCTTTCTATAAATATCAGTCAGTGCTCTGTAAAAGGGAAAGCAGTTGTTCATTGGGAAAGAAAAACTGGGATGAGGCAAAAGGCGAGAGAAAGAAGAAAAATGGTATATTTATGTATATATCCAAGACAGTTTGGATAATTGTACGACTGAATGCTCCTGGTCTTTTGGAAGTACCAGCTAATGCTTATTTTTTCCTTTTTATTCCTTTATTTTCTTTTTAATTTTTCAGAACGCTTTTTGCTCTTGCTTTGTTTTGTTTTGTTTTTTAACCCATTTTGTACGTCTATGTCTGGTAAACTAAACAAATAATTTGAACATAACATCATGCAATATAGCAACCATTGTTGAATTTCTATTACTTTGTTTAATGAAATTTTGTATCATTTCAAATGCTATTTTTTTACTACTTTGTATTCTTTTAAAAGATAAAATAAAATGCATAATGAGTGAAAATTGTGTTTCAAAGTTATATGATTCAATACAATCCTTCCCTGGAAGGTCAGGATGGACACTGTGAAAGGTCATGGTCTTCCTGGTGTTCAGAATATAATGTAGAAACTCAAGACTGTTGTGTTTTAAGGGCTGATAGTAGAAATAGAAACTAATCTATTGTTTCTTTTTAAGAAGAAATGTTCTGAGGGCCAGACAGATAGCTCAGCAAACTACAGTGCCTGCTTAGGCAGGTGCAGGGATGGGGGTACGATCCCCAGTGTGCCATGCTGGGCCTGCCCCTGGCATGTGCTGACAGTGCAGTTGAGACTGGGTGGCACACGCCTGTAATCCCAGTGCTTGGGAGTCTGATCCGTGTAGTGAGATTCTGTAGACACTCTACTAAAAATGTTTTGTTTTTTTTTTAAAGCAAGCAAGAAAAAAATTGTCTGAAATAGGACTGAGGCATAGGTGCTGGGGCAGAAGAACGGGAGCACGCTGATGAGCCCTTGCCCAGGTTGTTGCTTGTAGCACAGTTTTGTTCTCATTGGGAAAGCTCAGATATTTTGATAATTTTCTTTACTTGAGCTACTTAACCTGGATTATTGCCTGTAATAAAAGAGGACTCAGAGACAATCACACCAAAGTGAACTAGTTTTAGTTCTGGATTCAACAAAAGTTTTGGCACTCCTATTGCAAAGGAGTATATTATCTTTCTGAAGAGAACCTATCTTGTTTCTTCCCTCTATTGTTGTTTCAATATTTTTACATGGCTTGCACAGTTCTTGTTTGAAGAGTGAATGGATAGATTAATTCATGTCTATATTTTTCTTACCTTTGCTACTTTTCAAAATGTTTTATATTGTGATTTACAAAGAGGAAATAGCTACAGCTTGGTTGGACACTATTAAATATCATGTCAGAAGATCTCATAGCAGTTCACTTCATCACCAGCAAAGCCCTTGGTACCTGTAGTCCAATGTACTGTTGCCAACACTGTAAGATGCTGTGGTGCAAAGTATGGTATCCTCAAATAATAATCTACCTGTAGCAGCTTTGCTCAGAACTGAATATATCATGAGCCAATACTTTGAGTTGTTGGCCTACCAGACAGATGCTGTTGTCTGTACTGTCTTATAGGAAATAATTGTGACATGTTTCAAAAGAATACAAAATGGTTTTAAAAAAGCATTTGAAATGATACAAAATTTAATTAAAGTAATAGGAATTTGACAATGGTTGCATTATATAATGTTATCTTCAAATTAGTTGTTTAGGTTATCAGATAAGCTGACAAAATCGGTTAAAAAAGTTATGAGAAATCAAACAGAAGAAAAAATTATAAAAAATAAAATAAAATATTTAAGCATTAACTTCTTCTTTCAAAAGACCAGCAGAATTCAGCAATACAGTTATCTGAACTACCCTGAATATATACGTAAATAGATCTATCCCTCTTCTTTCTTTTGTCTTTTGCCTCATCCCAGATTTTCCTTCTCATTAAACAGATTTTTTTCCCTTTCACAGTAGCTATTGAACCTCTCAGATATTATTTATTTTTTTTAAAGTTATTCCCATGCCTGTACAAACAGCACACATTTCTTTTCTTCTTTCCCTGGAGGTCAGCCTTCCTATCTCAAAATGGACGGCAATATTTTTCAGTCAACACAAACATGTATCCCCACGTGACTTCTTTCCTTGTGAGGTAACAGTGACCATCACATTTATTAAATCCTTTCCTATATCAGAAACTGTGCCACGATAGCGTCTGTTATGATTTGTGTATAGGTGTCCCTCCACAGCCTCAGGCAGCCATGGGGTGGCCTCTGGAGTTTGTGATTGATTACTGTGTGTGTGGGTGCTGCACCCGCCCTGGGACAGGTAGTATGTATTACAATGTCAGGAGGAGAGAGGGGCTACCAAGCTGCCTGAGCTGCTGCCACTCCCTTTGCTCTCTGCTCTTTGCCTTCACCATGAAATGTTGCTCTCTGCCATGTGCCACTCTGTCTTGGCTCCAGTGATATGGACTAAAACCTCCAGGAACTATGAGCTAAATAAATCTTTCCTTCCTTCATTTTGGGTGTCGGGTACTTGTCCCAGCAATGAGAGAAGAGTAAGTGAGGCAGCATCGTTCAGTATTTGTAGAGTTCATGAATATGGAAGTAATTAGGTCAATTTTAATTTCCATACACTAGACATGAAAGGTTATAATAGTGTTGCTAATTCTGTACGTTATTAAAAACAAAACAAAGCAAAACAAAATAAATCAAAATGCTCTGTCTCCTTTCATTATTAATACATACAGGACATTCTAATATCTCAGAAATATATAAAAATATATAAAAATACAAGTGACACTGTTTATTGAGAAAATGTATTTTTACAAGAATCACTAAATTCCTTATTTTCTCCTCTGACTTCTGCCAGTATGGATGGGCTACCACGCAGTACACATATAACTGTTTCAGAACTGCTGTTACATAATGCTTAAGATTTGTAGAGGTATAAAGAAAACCTACAGCAATTTTAATTGGAACATCAGTGGTCACTTATTCTAACTTGTCAGATCATGGCTTAATTCGTCACAAGAAGATCCACTGTTAGAGATTGTGATCTGACAGTTGTTAGCATCAATTTGTCTCTCACTGAAGAGAAGTTACGATGAAGTTGCAGGTATGTTAACTTGCATAGGAAGCTCCAAATGTTTCAGATATAACAAGCATTTTTTTTTGCCCCAACCATACTCTCATAAATGTTCTTCGTATTACTTTCTTCTCTCCCCCTCCAGCCCCAATAGTAGATCTCATTCTCTTAACCTCAGAGGCAATGGAATTCAGTGTTGCCTATGGACCACTGTATTTGGATTGAAAGTTCTTGGTTTTAGCACAGCTGTCTTCATGGACCGTTAGTCAAAGCTGATGTAGAAAATAGCATCATGTCAGGCTTAACTAGGAAGAAGGATGAGGGTATGACAGTGTTTGCAATAGTGTAGATCATTTCCCTGTGCAGTGGCTCAGGTGGCCAAACAAGTGAGTGAGAGAAAATGTAAGAACATCCTACAGGTTGTCACTAATTTCCTGGTGGAACTTGAGCCTGAGCAAGATGTGTGGGCATTTTCTTCAGTTCAGGGAGTGGAGAATGGCAAAAGATGCAGAAATGAGCTGGAACTACTCACTGCATTCCAAGGTTGATGAGAAACGTTGAGTACGGAAGACCTTGTTGTAAACTGAGTTGACAGAAAAAAGTTTGTAAAGACGATGTATGGCAAGCAGGATTTACAGGAGGCTTGGTATCATGCTACAAGAAGGTAAGAGCTAGCACACAACACTTAAAATACCACAAGCCACAGAGAAACCTACCTAACTTAGATAACACCCCCCCTCCAGCTGCCTCAGGTAGGCCAGCAGAAGTTAAGTTTGAATAAACTTCAAGCTCCTATAACTTAACACTTGGGCTTCAAAAATAAAAGTTTCTTATTGCTCCAGCAAGGAAAAAAAGACAACTTTCAGATTTTTACTGTTCTCACAGATTCATGTCATTGTCTCATATTTCTGAACTCAGAGTCATCTAATCATTATGTATTTTTATGGAAGTTTTATTAATTCAGTGGTGCATCATTACCAGTTGCTATTTATAATGATGGTGCTGTGGAACAGAGGAAATTATATGTCAGAATTTCACTTATAAATTGGAAAGATGCTTTCTAATTAATATCTCTAGGCTGAGAGCTCATTATTACCAGTACTAGGTACAACAGCCTCAAGATTAAACATCAGAACTTCAACAGAGAAGGTGCTAAGGCCATCCAAAGAGAGAACTTTTGAAAAAAAATTGATAGAGTTCATTATATCCTTATTCTTAACAAAGAAGTATCATGCTCAATGGTTTTGTTGGTGGAGATCACTTGTAAGCACAATTTTATACTTTACGCTGTGGTTTAAAGAGTGATATTGGTAACTTTGCTCAAATAAATCAACGAATGTCAGATATTGGCAAGAAAAAGAAAAAGGCCCAGTCATTTAATTCTCTTCTTCAGAAGAAAACCAACTGAAGGAACCAAAGCTTAAAAAAGAATAGTGCATTGTATTGAACCTGTTAAAGTCCTGTGACAAACTTTGTGAGATACATGCCATTTATATAAAATAAAAGAAATCCAGGTGTGGAGGGAACTTCATGTCAAACACAAAGATGAAGTTTGAATATAAGCTGAAATGTAAAAGAAAAATGACACAAATCACTTTTTAAAGATAAGTGTAGAGATTAAGTGTGGTGGCACACACCTATAATCCCAGCACTTAGGCTTTTTTTTTTTCAGTACTGGGGATTGAACTCAGGACCCTGCATTTGCCAGGCAGGTGCTTATTCTTCTGAGCTATCTCCCTAGCAGTTCTAGCACTTAAGAAATTGAATACAAGAGGATCACTACAAGTCTGATCTGTGTAATGAGACCTGTAGACCCTGTACTAAACATATTTTAAAAATTAAAAATAAAGATAAGTATAGGGAGAAATGCACCCTCAAATCTCTGTTTTTATAATTTCAGTTACTTTTTACAAAGAATGTAAGCACAAAAAACATAGACAATAATACAATCAACCATACATGATCATCAGCTATCATTAATGATATTTAACTGTAAGTGAAACCCACAGAGCTAATGTGGAGAAGTACTATGTCCTTGATAATGGTTCAGTCCTTCCATAATGCCGCACCTTTCTCAATACATACAAAACTCTATCGCTGAAGCCATTTGGATTTCTTCATTTGCAGGGTCTGAAATGACACAGAACAGGAAAGGTCAGAGACTATGAAAAACACCTCGCTGAGACCCAAGTTTGCTGGTTAAAACAAGTCATTTGGGATAAGGCATTCTACATCACTACATAGGAAAGCTGAGGAAATTTCAGCCCCTGCTTTGCCAGAAAAATAACATGTTCTTCTCAAAGCGAGAGAAGTGATGAACTCTGAGGTAGTCTCAGACTTTCTGTGCAGGGAGCACACATCGCCCTGAGGCAGATGGTATTTCAAACTTGGCAAGGGCTAAGAAAGAGCTTACCCAAATTAGAGTTACCAGCTGCCAGCTGCTGTCTCTGCTTGCTCATGCTGGATACTTCTACCACCTCCCACATCCCAGCAGTCTAAGAGCTAACAGACTACAAGCCACCAGTACCCAGTTTTCCAACTTGGGCACCAAGCAGAAAATAAAAATATCCAGGGGAATGACTGGAGACATTGAGTGGAATCATCCAATATATTTTAGGGTAAAAATAGTGACACAGATAAAACTTCTTCCATTTCCAGGTCAAAAAAAAAAAAAAAAAAAAAGATAATATAGATACTTACAGACTTGTTGCATAAAAGAAGAATGTAGATATTAAAGGTAGACATCAGATGCATGCAGATTGGAATTCACAAAAACAAACAAAGCTTTCACAAAAAATTCCTCTGTTTACCACAATACACAAAGCTATCCACGAAATATCAAAGGTAGAAGATAATAGAATAACATAGGAAAGCATTGTAATGATTGTAATCATTACAATTGTAAGCTTTAAGGTAATATGATAATATTACCTTTATGATAATAAGCCCCCACCTATAACTTCTTGTTTTCTGAATCATTCTGTGTTCAGATAAACTTTTATTTTAAAATTGTTTTGTTACTCCCTGAATACTTTTTTTCTTTGTTCTTTGCTGTTTTCCTCAGCTTTATAAATTCTAAGTTTTCTAGTCTCTCTTGTTTGTATTGTGCAGGTGTTCTTTTCCAAACAAATAAAAGAATAAACAAAATTTAATCTTAGGTTTGAAGCTGAGGAAGCACTGAAAACAGACCTAAAATGAAAAAGAAAGAAAATTAGTGACTTTGAGGAAATACTTTAGAAATGCTGACCACTCCACAGGAGAAAAGAAGTAAAGTAAAAAAGTAAATGATTTGGCTAAATAAACAGAGGACAATTTGAATCTGAGTTTAAAAAAATGAGTTGTTTTACAAAAATGAGAAAAAAGAGAAAATTTATTTTTCTTTCCTTTTTCATAAAATATTAGATTTGAGAAAACCACAGACAGGCTGATGTAAATAGCTGAAAGGGAAATTCTGTCCTGACCAAATTAAACAACCAGAAAAATCACATTTTTGAATTGAAATAAAGAATCCAATACTCCATGTTCATAGCACACATGGATTTTCATATATTTATTTCATTTTTGATTATATATAAGTTCATTTTTATTAATTAACTAAAATTCAAACTTAATGAAATTTCATTTTTTTCCTAATGACTTTTTCTGTCCCAGGATTTCTCTACATTTCTGGCCTATAAAATTATGGTGCAAAACAACTTGGTTATTTTAAGCCGCTACATTTGGATATAATTTATTACACACACTAGATTTGTATGCTTCTACGTTCGATGGTGTGATCCTTTCATATCTTTTTCTATAATTAACTTACTTCCCATTGTGCCCTTGTGTTATTTACCATATGGTTTAAGTTGACTCAAGAACTTGTTTGATTTGAGCTTCCTAATATTGTTTTTAAATAGCGGGGTTGGGAATCTCTGTGTACATCACACACAATTCCCTAGATAATAGTGTTCCCATCAAGAGCAGCTGTACAATTCCAACAAGGTCTTCTTCTGTAGTCAGCAGATGAGGTTGTACAAGTAATTTTCCAGAAACTACAAAGCTGTTTAGTTAGAAAGATCTCATGTTCACCCACAAAAGACAGATTGGAAATAATCTGTAGAGTTTATGAATTCAACAGTCATTTAGAAGCCTGTCCTAGACTTAAATAGAAATTGATATTGGTACTACTCAGAAGTGTGTTCAGAAGCACATCTCAAAATCTATAGACAACCTTCCACTCTTCTTTTCTGTCCTGTGACTATTTTTATATTTGCTTTATCTCTGGTAATAGCCATGTACTGAAACTAAACACTTAACATGGAACTGAACCTGTTTGGTAGATGAGTGCTTATGAAATTGGAGAGCCATAAAGAATTTGACTACATTAGTGGAACCTGGATGACAACATCAGAAAACAGAGTTTAAGTGTTTTCATAGGAAAAAAGAAATCAACACAAATCAATAAGTGATTATTAAAAACATTATATAAGCATGCATTGCATTTAATCATTTCAAAGTTAAAAATAGTAAAACTCAGTGCTTGTCAAAAACGATGGAATACATTTATCAATAATAGAGTCACCACCATTTGTCACAAAGTGTATGTAGTAATGTGGGTAACAAAGCAGGCAGAGGAGGGATGTTGAGGCTAAACTTGTAAGACAGACACTGCTGGATGAAGCTCACACAATATAGATCATGTACAAAATTATTTTTCATATTCAAACTAGTAAATGTTTGTATTATTTCTGTATAGCATCAATTATGTTTTGGAACTTGACTGTCACCCAAAAGTCCAGGTGGCTGTTGAAGGCTTCATCTTCAGCACCACTGGGAGGAAGTGGAACCATTAGGAGGTGGGACTTAATAAATGGAGTCATGTTCCTGGGGGAATGTCTTCGCAGGGGACAATAGAACCCTGTCCTCTTCTTTCTCTTTCCTCGTCAGCTGTCGTGAGATGAATAAGCTTTCTCCACTGTTTGCTCCACCAAGGTACACTGTGCTACCACATGCCCAAAACAAAAAGGCCCGACAGGACCATGGGCAGAAAACTCTGAAATCATGAGCCAAAATAAACCTTTTCTTCACTTTATTACCTCAGATATTTTGTCACTGTGATGGAAGCCTGACTAACATAGCTTTCACAACAAATAAGTGTAAATTTAGTGGCTAAAGGCCAACAGTTCTGTAAGGGAAAAGACCAGGCATGGCACATCTCACTTTTTGTTTCCAAGCTTTACAATGCTAAAAGCAACTTATCTACAGAGGTATATCCTTTTCTGTCAGCTCTGAGAATGCATCTGTTTCTAAGACAGTTCAGGTTGCTGGTGAAGTACAAGTCTTTACAGTAGACTCAGTTTCCTTATGAGTTTAGAGTTCTTATATTCTAGAGGACCATCACAGTCTTTAGCTTATACCCCTTGCCTTGTACTTTCAAAGACAATAATGAAAACTAGAGTCATTTTCATACTGAAACTACCCATGTTCCCCAATCTGCTCCTTCTGTCTGCCTTACTCTCCTCCACATCACTGACTGCCTGACTGTCTGCCTGACTGTCTAACTGATTGACTTTCTGACTGTCTGCCTGCCTGCCTGCCTGTCTGATTGACTGACTGACTGACTGACTGACTGTCTGACTGACTGACTGACTGCCTGCCTGCCTGCCTGCCTGTCTGATTGACTGACTGACTGACTGACTGACTGACTGCCTGACTGACTGACTGACTGACTGACTGTCTGATTGACTGACTGACTGACTCTGCACTCCTCTTCTGCAATTTAGTCCTCATGTAATTATATTGTACTCATGAAGATAGTTCAAAATAATATCCATGTTCTAAGGCCAGGTGATAAGTGACCTAATTATGCCTCCAAAGTTCCTTTACATCAGTACTTAGATTAGTATCTGATTGAACCCAAGTGAGCAGAAATCTTGAGTGAACATCTTTAGAATTTTTCAGATAATGATGTGCAGCAGAACTCCTGCCTTGAACAAATGCTGATTTGTTCCTTCAGTATAAATGCTGCAAATCACAGATTTCCTCATGGCTGGAAGCTTTTAGAGAGTAGTTTTAAATAGTGGGAATTACTGATCATTTACAAATGTAAAGGCAGAAATGATTGTTCTGCTTAAATATCAGTTCCATTCAGAGCTTGCAATCATAGAATGTGGCTATTTGGCTAGAAAAAAATCAATACATTCCTTGAGTGATGTTAAGTTCGAAGGGTCATAAATTGTGTACATGGCTTAGGAGAAATGGATGAGAAGACCTGAACAATATATTGACTATTTTGTCTTTGAATCACAGCCATCACTTAGGATGGTTTCTTCTGCAGAATAAGTAGATTTATGATAGGGTTTGCAGAGCAGGGGTACAAGCTTTTACTAAGCTTTGACGCAGAGCCAGGAATTACTTCATCACTTTCAGTCATATTGTCCATTGGCTTTCTGTACCTCCCTTTGCAGCATGAGAATTTCAAGGAAGATGAGAAGGGAAAGAGGTACAGTTGGAGCTCGAACAGGTCAGGTGGCCAAGCATAACCAGGCGATGGTTCATTACAGGTGACTGGGGGACCATGGCAAGCTCTATTGTGGATAGGAAAAATAGATATGTTCATTCTTGCACCTGCAGAAAGGCACTGAGTGATTTCTCACATTTATATTGTTTCTTATTTGAATAATACATACCAGTTCTCCATTATTCTTAAAAGATATCTTGCTAGCTGGTCTTTCTTTTTATTAAGCTTCAGTTTGGGAACCCATGTCATGAACTTAAAGAAGAATAAACTAGGTACAAGATTTTCTCCTTAAAATCCTTAAACAACAAGGAGATACTTAGTTTTTAAATCTGAATATGATTTTACAAAATGTTGTGAATTACTTCTTCATTTTCTTTAGGAAAGGGTTATGGCTCTGGCAGCATTTTCTCTTGAGAAAACACTGGAGCACCTCCAGAGAAGTACTGTATCACCTAGAGACACTCAATTATTCAGAGTCTCCACTGTGTCCTAATGTTTTAGTGTGAGGTTTAAAATTTTTAAAAATCTGTCACAAATAACTACTGTTTAGGAAGCTAACAGGAAAAAGGGTTAATTTCCTGAGAATTTCTATGGCCAAAAACCATTAAAAATGAATATCATTTCAATAATATATCTTCCCTTAAAACAGTTCTTTAGACTTACATGTAGGCAGGAAATTTTCATGATTCAGTGATATACAAACAGATACACGCCTGTGTGAGTAAGCGTGTGCAGTGAGATTTTTCGTCCTTTTGGCTCCAACTTCTTGAGTTTCTACCATCATTGGAAATCACTTCCCTTATGTAGCATCCTGTTTATTTTTCAAGAGATTGTTCCTGGGTGAAAAGGGAAATCTAAACATATTTTCATTTTTGCTTTTATGGAAAATAAAACACTGGTTTAAGCATTAACACTGACAGTCATGTCTTGGAAATTTTTGTCATTGACATAGAAGAAACCTGTACTTTTTGTACATGTATAATATGGGTTCTCTTTTCCCTACTTACATTTCATAAAAACAAGGGTCATCCAAACAGCTCAGTGGATTTAATCACCTGCAAGCAGGTGCAGGGCCCGGGGGTTCAATCCCTAAGAAGGCAATTGAGACTGGTCGTGGTAACCCCAGCACTTGGAAGGCTGTAAACAGGCTGAACACTATAAGTGCGATCTAGTACTGAGACCCTGAATACTTTGTAGACCCTTCCCTAAGATGCAAGAAACAAAACAAGATCAAATTTATATGGCTTAGTATTCCACTCCTACCTGTATTTCCAGGAAGGAACAGTTTGTATAAGAAGCTCACTACAAGATATGCATTAGTATGTACCTAGAAGTCCTACTCATAAAGACAAACACCGAAAATTACCAGAATGTCTATTAGCAGTAGAAAAATATAAAGTGCCATTTACGCACACAATTTATTATTCCCACAGTCAGATACAACAGTGTATGGCTACACAAAGCAATTTGGATGTATCCCACAAACAAAAGTTCTATTAATTAAAACAGACACAAGACTATATATTTTATGATTCCATTTATGTGAAGTACAGAAAGTGGCCTCACTCACTTATTTGCTGTCAGGATTTTATGAAGGAAAGCTCATGTGTATCTTATGGGATACTGGCAATATACTATTTATTATATGATCTTTGGATACATTGATGTATTCCGTTACTGCAAATTCATTAAACATTGCATTTATGATTTGTGAGCTCTCCTGCATATATGTTGTATTTAAATGAAAACTTTTGAAAAGTAGCAATGTAAAAATACAATATTTTTATTTCTAGTTTGGTGCTTATTTAGTTTTCTAGTGCTTTATGGCAAAGTATCAGACACTTAGGCTGATAGTACATGACACGTTCTTTGGTCGCAGTTCAGTAGATTAGGGGGTCAAGTCTGCTGTGGACCTCTGGTTCTCTGCTTCCAGTCTAGCTAGTTCGTGATCCTATTAAGCAATGTAATCTCGCCTAATTTGAACTGAACTGAATGACTTGAATTGAGGATATATGATACATTTATATATACAATTTAGTGTATATTTCTAAATGCATTGTTATAGAATTTTAATAAAGTTGCTAAAAATGTACTCGCCGTCCCAGATACTTCTGGAAGTTTTATGTACTATACTGCCACCATTTTATATCTTAATATAAAAATTCTGAGTTTTTTTTCCTTTTTTAAAAATGTATTTGATACAGGGACTGCAGAGTCTACAGGGTCTCACTACATAGATCAGACGCCTAGTGATTCTCCTGTTTCAGTCTCTCAAGCCTGGGATTACAGGCACTCACCACCACACCCAGTTTCAATTGCCATCTCAGGGCACCACACTTGTTCTACTGAGCTATCTTCCAGCCCCTACTCACAGCATTTTAATTCTTCACCGGTTACAATCTTCCACTGAGAAATCTATTTATTTATTTTTGGTACAGGTTCTCACTATGAGGTTCAGACTTGTAGTGACCCTCCTGTCATCCTCTCTAGTGCTTTTATTGAAGGCATGCACCACCACATCAGGCTCCAGGTTCTGGGATACACACAGTATGTGGTATTGGGAATAGAACCTGAGACCTTGTGCTTGCCAGGCAGGTAGCAAGTGCATATGCTGATAAGCTGTCTCCCCAGCCCTGTATTTTTAATTTTTATAAATATGATCAAATTCCTCTAAGAAAGAGATGACTATGATATCAATTTATCTTCCCTCATTTTACATGTGAAGATTCTATTCTCTCAGTCTAGCACTAACAGTCTTTTAAGCATACTTCTAGATCTCTGCCAGTCTGATAGATTACAATAGTTTTATTGTAATTGATTTGAATTTTTAGCAGTTCATGTTTCCAGAAAAATTGAGGAGAAAATACTGAACTTTCCTATATGATTTAGTGTGGTTTAACTTTTCAATTATCTTATAGATAATAGGATACTTACAATAAATTAGTTATTATTGTGCATACTTAAAAGCAACTTATCTTTTTCTTACTGCATTGGTTTATTCTCCCTATAAAATTTTACACTGGATCTTTAAATCAATTTTTACATAATAATTAGAAATATAAATTGTATAATTTGCAGCAATTGTTCCTAGTTTTGTGTTTGCTCATTTTATTAAATATTTTGCATCTATTTTTATTTTTATGTTAGACATATTAACATTGTTTTATTATTTGTTGATTTAAGTTATTCCCAAAGAACTTTGTTATAGTACTCATGTGTATGGATTGTGGAAGTAATATGCAATTTTGACCATATTACCTACTTATGGCAATGTTATCTTTGAAGGATTTCATATCATATGAACTGAAAAATGGTATATAAGATAAAGTTTTCTAACGTATAGAAAAAAATAGTTATAAAACTTATAGCCAGATGAATGAGGACAGCACATTGTTGTGTTCATTAGTAATGATGTAGGAGTAATGTGTTAGAATTCATTAATTGTTAGAATCTTTAAGCTGCATGATGTCTGTTCACACTGTTGAAGCTCATTTCTCACAAGGCTCTTCCCTAATGAAGATACAGAGATCTCATTTAGATGAGATTCCTTGTTTCCTTCCTTCTTTTAAAACAAGGAATTTTAGTCTTGCCATAATCACATGCAATAGACAATTATGATTACCAAGAAATATCACAGGAAATAAGACAGGAAAAAGGTGAAAATATGGAGATCATCAGTGTGTGTCATGAAAAAGAAATGAAATAAAGCGTAAGGGAGAGAAATCCTAAGGAATTAGCATATTAATTTGGGATGAAAGAAGGAATTAAGGGAATAAAATCTGGAAGAACTGATCCATGCTATGACAGAAGTGTAATCACAGTAGGGAAAAGGGAAAGAAACCTTAGAAAACAAACTGACCCAAACATAGAACTCACCTAAGATAGGACCTAGATCTAGAACGTGGACATTGGTCCTGAATTGTGAATATGCACTGTATCCTGAAATGTCCATTGAATATGAACATGAGAATTTGACCTTGTATTTTAGTTTACCTTGAACAACACATTTAAATTTGGACCTTGGATCAATTCCTGTACCTCAGGCTTAATTTTATACCTTAGCCTGAACTTCTCACCTGTAATGGGACATCCCAATTGTACAGAAGATCTAAAGTTGTGCTGCACGTTTGTCAAGAACCTAACACATGAGCCTTGACCTGCCTTATATTTATGGTCTCAGGCTTTGGGACTTCATATGGATGTGACGCTGGATATGAAAGTTGGATGTAGACCTCCTATGGACTTTAGAATTATTTCTTGACTCTGGAACTCTGGACCACTATTTTATCCTAAGCATTGAGATCTGAGCTTAGAAATGGAAGTGATCTGTATCTTGAACTTGGTGTTACACAAGAAGCTTGAACCTGGACAGATTCTTGGATTATGGAAATACGCTTTGGACCTCAGCTCTTTACATGATCATTATTGTTAGGCATGGATTTTTACAAAGACTGACACCTCCTCCAGGCATAGATACTGACTGTGGACCTTAAATGTAAACATGGACTTTGGCTTGAGAATTTGGCCCATCACTTCACAGGTCTTGAATATTGTTTTTCTTTCTCTTAAAATCTGGACCTTATTTGAGGAGTCCAGAAGGACTTACTCTGGCAAAGTGTGTCCAAAATTGATCATATGTGTTTCTCTGCCACTTCTTTTTATCTTTACACTTAGATTCATCTTAACCCGATCAACTATCTGGATGAAATTTCATTTGATAATGTCCCATTTGATCCAGCTATTCCCCTCCTGGGGAATTCTAGAGGAATTGAAAACATCATACCACCATGACATAAGTGTACTCATGTTTATAGCAGCACAATTTGTGATAAATAAATCTTATAAACATCTCAAATGTCAATAAGCTAAGAAATAAAGAAAAAGATGTATTTTTATACAATGGAGTATTACAAAGCTATAAAAAGATAGAGTCAAGCCTTTTATAGGTAAATGGATGCAAATAGAGATCATACTCTTTCTTTTCTTTCTTTCTTTCTTTCTTTCTTTCTTTCTTTCTTTCTCTTTCTTTGGAACAAGGTCTCTCCATGCAGCTCAGACTCACAGTGATCCTACTGTCTCAGCCTCCCTAGTACTGAGATTACAAGTATGTACCACCATGCCCAGTTTCAGTAATTGGTTTAACATGGGATCAGCAAGGCATGTGGGACCAGGGATCAAACCCAGTTCCTTGTGCTTGCCAGTCATGTGTTCAGACTACCAAGATATTTTCCCAGCCTAAGACCATACTCTTAAGTGAAATAAATCAGACCTGCATGTATAAACATTTTATCTCCATAGTGTAAGAACCTGAAAGAGTACCTAAGATCCAAAAGATACTGTGAAAGGGAAATAGACTTTTCAAATAAAAAAAAGAAGAACTGAGATGGAGGAAAGGGATAGGATCATGTCCTATCCTAAAGGAAAGGATATTATATATCAGAATATAATATATATAAGACAGAATATACTATATATATGACAGGATATAATATGTTTATATATGACAATTAGGATAATTGTCTTACTAATTTCTATTAGTTAATTGAGCAGAACAGTTAGTGCTTATATTATTTGATCAATTTTTGCATGCCTATATCTGGTAACCTGAACAACTACTTTGAAGATAATAGTAATAAATGTAATAACTAGTGTTAATTTCATATCCAATTGTTTTGAAATTTTGTGTTTTTATTCTATTTATTTATATATTCAGTATATTGTCTATGGAGTCTCCCTACACATATCAGATTCCTAGTGATCCTCCTGTTTTCAGCCTTCTAAGAGCTGGGATTACAGTCATATGCTACCACACCCCAGTCTCAATAGCTGTCTCAGCACATCCTGGGGACAGAGCCAGCATGGCATGTCAGGAGGATCAAACCCTGGTCCCTGTACCTGCCTAAGTAGGCGCTTTCGTCTGCTGAGCTATCTGGCTAACCCTTTATTCTCTTTAAAAAAATAACAGTAAAAAGGAAAATGTTTTTGCTCTGAGATCTTTTCCTGACAGTTTGCTAGACTAGGCTCATCCATAATCACCTATTGCTCCATTGCAAATGGAATTTTTCAAAAAAGATCAAATTCAGTGAGTGCCCTTTGAAATCAAATCAGCTCGTCTTTGCAGAGACCAATTAGGAAGTGCAGTTTAATTCTCTCAAGAACCTTGTGTTACCAAGTTTCATTGAATTATTGTTATTTTTAAAATTTCTTTCTCATTTTCTACGTATCATGTACCAACACATTATGCTCAGCTGTTTGATGGCTAATCAACCAATACACATTTTAGGATATTTTTAAATGGTTGGTAAATAATCAAAAGAAGGCTACTATTTCACGGCATATGAAAAGAATACGAAATCTGTATTTTAGTGCTCATAATTAATGTTTCACAAGCATGCAATCATGCACAACAATTCATTGTCTATGAGCTACGGCTGATGTCATACTTCAGTGACGGAGCTGTTACGTCAGAGAGGGTTTAGCTCAGAAAACCTACACTCTTCACTCCCTGGTTCTTTATGGAAGATTTTTTTACCCTTATAAAATGAAGATAGAAAATATAACTACTATGAGCACTGTGTTCAGAGTTCAGAGATTTTTAAAAGTATGGCAGATTTTCCCTCTTCAATATTCAATGAAATTTGGTACATTTCTACCAGAAAAGGAAAGGATATATAGTTATGAAATGCTTATATGAATACAATACTATACTTATAATTGACTAATGAGAAGAGCTTACCACAATGTACAAAAATTTTGAAACTTAAATTTGAATGAACAAGTTTCATAATATTATATAAAAACTAAGATGTATATCTATGCACCTGTAACATGAAATAATTCTCTATACAGTTTATTTACCTATGATATAAATTTCTATTTTTTTAAATTGGAAAAATGATTAGAAAACTCATAATAAGAAAGTATGGGAAGAAGTGGGGCTTAGAAGTAATATAGACAGTTTATTATTGCAGTATTTGTTTTTCTTTTTTCCTTCTTTATTTATTTAATAAAATTGAGATACAAAGAAATTGAAAGATATGGTCACTGTTAATTCTAGATGTTAAAGATGTGCATGCTTTGGCATGTTTTGTGCTTAATAAAGATAATTTAAATTAAAAGGAAACCAACATGGGTATGAGATTATATATTTTTTTATTTTCTAGCAAAAGAAGTGTGAACTCTAGTAATATAGTACACATGGGCATAATTATCATCAACAAGCTATTTAAGCAGAATTGGTTACAGTCATGTATAAATAATATTTTCCCAAATTAAAAATACTTCATATCACGCATAACTTAGCTAAAATAAAAGCTAAAAATAAGTGTAAGCCTGACCTTTCTAAAATGCCTAATATTTATTAGAAGAACTACCATGATCCAAAACACAGACCTCTCCCAAGATCAAGGTAAGAGCTTGAAACCAAATGGAAACTGAGCAGTTTTCTGATAAAGACTTTATTACCCACATTAACTGTGCAATCATAAGATACTTACTGTTCATTGATTACATATGACTGACCAAATTCCAGTTACAGTGACGGCAGGATTAGCTTCCCAGTTCTTTGATAACTTTGCTTACTGGCCTGAGGGACTTTGAAGGTTTGTTACATGGAACCTTACTTTATCCTTACCTCATTTGTTCTGCAAGCTTAGATAAGATGAAAGGACCAAATAACAGCTGGGACACATGGTTCGTGTATCTTACAAGAAAGTGCTTTACTGATAAACCTCTAGCATGATACATTTCAAGGTTATTTCTCAATGTGGGCCCAGTTAAGTCATATTCCAGTAAGTGCCCACATTTGTCCTTCGAATGAGTATGCTGGACTCTTGCAAAAGGATCATATACCCAGTGTGGATTAAAAATAAGTAGACTGAACTTTTGCTAAACATCTTTGACTCAGAAGATAGGAGATAAAGTGTATAAGGGGGATGGCTTATGTTGGCAAAGGAAAATTCTTAACACTCAGCCTTGATTATTCAGAGAATGAGAGTTTCTCTCTTGCTAAGAAGCATATTGTAAATAACTGAAAACCAGCTGGATATAGTACTTGAACATATTTCTCAGTGCCCAGTTTTTAAGAGAAAGAACAATTACAAACAAAACAAAAACAAGTGAAATTTAGTTATTGAATTTAGTGACTTTTCATATAAAACAATATGTATTATAGTTCAGTTGGGATATAATAATCTTGGGGTTCATTATGTCACATTATGTCCATTAAGAAGAAAAACAAAAGCAAGCTGAGTTTTAATGGACTGTCATGGAAGAACTTGAATTTAAGTGCCTCATCCCTGATAGCATCACATATTCAAAAGAAGGGTAAGACAAGCCTAGCTTGAAAAAGAAAAGACTGCGGAGAGACCCCTCCAGCACTGGCACTGACTGCAGATCCCAGGCACTGACCTTGCTGTGACTTGGATCAACCTCCTTAAAGATAAATGAAGCACTGACAGTCACTCCTACTCAGAACTCAGGGGCCAGGGAGGTGGCTCAGTGGAATAAGCGCTTCCCTGGGAAGTACAAGGGCCTGAGTTCAATCCCTGGTTCAAGAAAAAACAAAACAAGACAAAACAAAACAAAACCCTTCATACTACAATTTGATTTAAGGGCCGGGGAGATGGCTCATGGAATAAGTGCTTCCTTGACAATCATAAGGGCCTGAGTTCAGTTCCAGGTTTTGCCAAAAAAATAAAATAAAATAAATTTAAAAAATAATAAAAAAAAGGTCCGTGCCCTACTCAGAACTCTTCACACTGTTTGAAAAGATGAAGTCTGAGGACTCAAGCATTTTTTTTTTCTGTTTTTTTTTCTGGACTTTTTGACACAGAATTTAGCTATGCAGTTCAGGCTGGCCTTGGGCACACTTTGTAGCCCAAGTTGGTCTTGAACTTACAATCATTGTCCCTACTTAGCCTCTCAGGTGCTGTGACAACAAATGTGCACCAGCACTCCCAGCTCAAGCACTTCTTAAACTCTGGAAATGTTTGGAACAAAATATTGACTACTCCATTGTGTTTCTTCATATTTGCTTACACACTTGTGTATCAGGTGGCCCAACAGCAGAACTTTTTGAATATTTCATTTTGTATTTATAATAATACAATCTTTTATTTAGATTTGTAAAATTTCTTTTTGTATGTATGCATAATGTTTCTACATAAAAGCTTTAGTCTATGAGAATGAAGGAGAAACTACATATGTGTAATTATTAAATGAGAGATTGTAAATGAAGTGACAATGTCCTCTGAAAAATTTCAAATAGAAAAGTTGAAAACAAGGGTGAACTCCCCAATTATCCACTTGCCATATACTGTAAATATTTGCTTAGTTTATTGTTCTGCCATGCGTCTCTCTTTCCACAAAGATATACTTTTCCTTGAATATTTCAGAAGCTGCAGATATGATATATTACTGAAAGTATTACATCATGAATATCAAAAATATACGGAAATTCTCCACATGTCTTACTTACCTTTCAAATTCTGGCTTAATAGAATATTAGTCCATATTCATATTTTTCCAATTGTCTCCATTAGATTACTTACTTTATTGAAGGAGAGTTACTTGGTTTGCCTGCCAAATCTTTAATAATGTGGAATCCAAATGAATTCCACATTATTAAAGATTCTTTGAATCTAAAATTGTTTATTCTTCTGCCTGCTTGCCAGATCCCTTTCCAGCCAGAGCTCAGGTTCAATGTGTATGTGAGACCTTCTGCCCACTCACCGGATCCCTTTCCAGCAAGTACCCAGGCCCCGTGTGTGTGTGACCATCGGCACACTTGTGGACACCTCTTCCACCAGATAAGCCTGGTGTGGAACCCTGGGGCAGAACTTCCTACAGAGAGGGTAGGGGCAAGACCCACCCAGCTAATCCATGAAGGGGGTCACAGCGGGTTCGCTTCCATAGGCTTCAGCAGAAAGAAGTGGAGCACAGCAGTCAGATCCAAGCCAGGCTCATCTGGGGAACTTCGAACTTGGTAGATCCAGACCTGGTAAGCTGAGATACTTCACCAGACCCAGATCTATAAGAGCATTCTCTATTTTTCTCTCTTGACCTAGAAAGGGAAAAACAGGTAAACAAAGTGAACTAGTCTGCCTGGAAGACTCCATGTAAATCAAAGAGAGGTGATCACGCAGAATTTAGGGGAACTAATTTAAATACAAACTTCCAATTTAATATCTGCTTAGCTATACAGAGATAATGTTTGCTCTAATGGTCTAAAATACAGCCCATTAGTTACAAAAAATTGTCAACTGCTAAAAATCACTACCCATGATTAGTGTTCCTAAATGTATTTCTGTAAATACAAAAACCATAACTGTCTTAACCACATAATTTCTCTTGGGTAAGAATATTGGTAGGAGCTAAGGAAATAACTGCTCCAAAGTTCTACACCAAGGATCAGAGGAGAGTGCTATACAAAGTGATAAAGAGAAGGAGCAAAATGCATTCTCAGGCCCCAAGACCACCTAAACAAATGCAGGAGACACTAGCATTGAAGAAACTGGAAATTACACATGTGAAATCTCAGAAATAATAGCATCAGAGAAAAACAACTGCAGAAACATATAGAAGAAATCACATCAGAAATAATATCTGCAGTAAAATAAGAAATGATAACTATAATAAGAATTACTAAGTGCATCTAAAGAAGACTCTGATAAAAAATATAGGAGAATAGAAAATTGATGGAATCCTTGAATGAGCAATATAGGAAAAAGATAGAACGCATGAAGCATATTCAAAGAGATACACAGGAAATTCACACCTCAATCACCAGCTGGCAAAGCGTTTGAATGGAAGTGAAGATAGAGTTTCAAACGTTGAAGACTTCATTGCACCTAGTGAAAAGGTAAGAAAAGATCTCTTAAAGACAACTAGGATGTAGGAAAAAATAGTTCAACATCTTCAAGATGATGCAAAGATGAACAAAGTAAGACTAATAGTCATTAATGAGAAAGAAGGTGTCAATATAAATGATATAAAAAGAATATGGGCAGAAGTAATAGTAGAAAACTTCCCAAATATGGGGAAACA
>NDGM011123791.1:0-10251 GCA_002564305.1 Octomys mimax
TTTTTTTTTTTTTTTTTTTTCAGAACCGGGGATTGAACTCAGGCCCTTGCGCTTGCCAGGCAACCACTTATTCTACTGATCCATCTCCTCAGCCCTATGTTTTCCTTGTTGCTGGGACAAAATACCCAACATCCAAAATTAAAGAAGCAAAGATTTTTTTAGCTCACAGTTAGTGGAGGTTTCGGCCCATACCCAGCTGGCTCCAAGGCAGAGTGACACACGGCAGAGGGCAGCATGCTGTTCATGGTGAGGAAAATAGCAAGGGAGGAACAGGGGCAGTGGCGGCTACCAAGCCTCCCTCCCTTCCTAATATTGTATATCATATCCTCCCCAGGGCAGTAGAGCACTCACACCCATAATCCCAGCATTGGATCATGAATTAATCACAAACTCTACAGGCCACCCCAGTGACTGCATGGGGCTTTGCGGGGACAGCTAGAAACAAGCCCTAACAGTCTCCTTACACTGGAAATTCAGAATAGCGAGGTCTGTCACGGTGCGGGGTCTTATCTTTGCTCCCCTTCTCTTCCATGTCAGGCAAGTGCCAGAAGTTGCTAGTAGGAGGCTGTGCCCTGAGAAATGTCTTTGTTGTGGCTAATCTATGCTGCCCGGCGTTTCCAGTTGTACATTCAAGTAACATCTTCAGAAGCTTTTCGAAATTTGAATACTATTTACAAGATGACTGGTCTTAAGGGAATTCTCCACAGTAGGAGCAAATCCTCCGCGTATTTCATGTGGAAGTGCTGATCCTAACAGATATCAAGGATTAGAACTTTCTTAATAAAAATAAACTCCTGTCCTCTCTCCAGAAACCTCAGGAGACGACTCTCCCTAAAACAGGAATGTGTCGATATTTGGAAAACTGCAGTAATTGCTCCTGTCTGCATCCAGAATTCCAGTGGAAGACCTGTCCCATCAAACCAGGGGCCAGGGCTTTGATCCCGGGGCCTGCGGTGCCGGCTCCGCCCCCGGGGCGCGCTGAGGTGGCGATTGAGACTGGGCGTGGTGGCAAGCATCTGTAATCCCAGCTCTTGGGAAGCTGAAAACAGGCGGATCACTCCAAGTCTGATCTAGTAGTGAGACCCTGAACATCCTGTAGACCCTTTGAAATACATACAATAATAATAATAATAATAATAATAATAAAAAGTCTACATTAAAAAAAATTGACTTGGCACTGGCAGGTTGCTCCTGAGGTGGGAATCTGTTACAGAAGGAAAGCAGGCAGGCCAGATTTACTGGGGAGAGACACACCTCCTCAGAGACCTGGAAACTGGCAGATACCAGGAAGAGCTTTATTCACCCACCTCCTGATGCACTGTTGGGCATTCGCCCCTGAAACGGAGCTGGTACCAAGTCATAAACCTGGGATCACTATATGCAGCTCAGGTTTTTGTCAGATTTGTTTTGTGATGAGAATATTTTAGAATACTAACTTTTGAGTATATGTATATTTAGTTGCAACTTTAGAAATCTTACCCTCCTGGGCTGCGGAGATAGCTTGGAGGTCTATGCGCCTGCCGGGCAAGTGCAAGGACCCGAGTTCCATCCCTGATACCATATACCATGCTGGCTCTGGAACCCCAGGCATGCTGAGCCTGCCACTGAAACTGAGCGTGGTGGCTCACACCTATAATCCCAGTGTTAGGGAGGCTGAGACAGGAGGATCACTATGAGTCCAAGCTGTGTAGGGTGACCCTGTACCAAATGAATAATAAATAAATAAAAGATTTTAAAGAGTTTTTCTTCCAGCTACTGTTTTTGGATTTGTTGAATCTGAGCAAACAGTTGACTAGGGTATGGAGAAAAGGGTGTGTGTAAGAATCCTGCAGAAAAGTCCGATATGGTCTGTAAGGCCAGAAAACAGGCTCTGCCTAAAACATTAACCAAGCAGCATTCACCTAGATTCTGAAAGTAGATTTCACAATCCGTCTCAGGGAGTGCTCAAGGCTAGGTCTGCCTCACCTTATGGCAAGAAGGAGACAGCTGCCTGAGGACGAGACCGAGGTTTCCAGGCAGGCAGAAACATGTGATCCGTCTCTCTTTGGTGGTCTGCAGAAGCCACTAACCAATCGTGCCGGGCTTTTCAGGCACTATGGGCTGCAGATTCACCTGGAAACCCGCTGGGAAAGTGGGACCACAGGGCCTCTCCCACCTTCAGAGTCAGGCGCTGCGCTTCAGCAAAGCACCCAGTACGCGCTCAGACTTGAAAAGCGCTTCTCTAACTGTTCATCAGGGAAGAGGCTTGACATCTGTCCTGCGATACCTCCCTGTGTTGCTCGTGGCCTGTTATTCCAGCTGGCCACAATCATTTAAATTTAAAATTGAGTCACTTAAGAGAACATTTGAGTTCGAGTTATCAAGCCAACTACGTGATTCGTTACCCTGCTCAGCCTGGTGTCTTCCATACATTTCAGATACATGCTCTCTGTGTTCATTCAGCTTGTCCACAAATGTGCTGAACAAGACAGGGCCAGCTATAAAACCGTGAGGCATGTAACTGCACTCCAACATGAATCCATTAAGTATCCCTGATATCACTTCATGACCAGCTATGACTGTATGCAATTGACCGTACTACTGCAGAGTTCACCAAGTTTTTATGAGCAACTTTGAAGAACAAATTGCTCAGTTATGTGTACCATCTAGCAACTTGGCAGCCATTTCAAGAAGGGCATGATGGGTTTGGAAGGCCCTTATCTGTTAGAGACTGAACTATGAGCGCCCCGTACCATTCATGTACTGAGGTCCTAATCCCATGTTCCCTCAGAATGTGTAGGGTATTTGAAGAGGAAAAGTTAAAATGAGGTCATCGTGGTGGGCACTAATCCATTATGACTGGCATCCTTATAAGAGGAGACCAGGACACAGACACATGGGAAAGGCAATGTGAAGACATGGAGAAGACAGTCATCCCCAAGCCTAGGAGGAATTACAGAGGAGCCACCCTCTGGCCACTTTGCTCTTGGATTTCTGGCCTCCAGAGCTGTGAGAAATGAATGTCTGTCTAAGCCACCCATCTGTGGTAATTTGTGGCAGGCCTAGAGACAAATATCCCACCCTTCTGTTCTTCCTCTACTGTTTTTTGGTGGACTTTGTCACCTTGCTGAGACGGGCTGACCTGAGGCGGTGTCTTACTGTCAATGGGAGAAAACTCAGTATAAGTGAATATGCACTTGCTATGCCTTTTAGATTTTTACTGTGTGTGCTATGGTAAGATCCCTTGTCTTCACCCAGGATTGCCTCAGTGGAGAGAAGCCCTTCAATGGAGTCACCAGAGCGATGTGCAAGGTGTCCACATCCACAGGGTTTAGGAGAAGGTTCTAGAAAACATCAGAATACGAGAAATTATTTCTGTACCTATGAACTAGACTTCTCAGAGAACATAAAAGTCCTCCACAAAACACAAGCTCTAGCTGTCTGGCATCTTGTCCCCTGGTGTTGAAATCCTTTTCTGTCAAATCTGGTGCCTCAGTCACCCTCTTGGCCTCTGGCTTTGTTTTCTATTTCGTGTCTTCCTCTGGCCCATCTCTTCTCATGGGCATGATCCTCTCTGTGCCACCTTCAATCCTCCTACGAGCTGGGAGTCTGGTGGGCCTTCAGGATACTGACAGCTTTGGATAGCGCTTTTGTACTAAGCTGTGTCTTAGGCACCTGGCCAGGCTGCAGGAAGCTGCTTTGCAGTCAGGGGCTGGTCCCTGGAGCAGACAGCCTGGCCAGGTAGCAACACCTTAGGTATGCAACACAGCAAATCACAGTCAAGGAAGCACCTTGTGGCACTTTCTCAAGGGAGGTTTTAGCACAGTGGTCATGCTCTCAGGGCCCCATGTGAAGGCCAGCAGCTTGGGGGTCCGATGGGAGCGAACCACAGAACTACTAAGTCAGAGCCTGCATTTTAGCAAGACCTCAAGTGCTTGGTGGAAGCGCCACGCTACCAAACCCTCTCCGTGAGTCTTAGTCAATCTGGACTTCTCTATACGTTCAGTTTGCTTGCAGCTGCACACCCCTGTGGGTCAGATCCAAAACAAGCTTAGAAATTTTAAGGCAGAATTGAAGCTTAGCCATAATCAGATTTCAGAATGAGAAACTGAAGCCCAGAGAGATCAGGTCGTTTGCCCGAGGATGCAGCACCGGCAAGTGTTTTGATTTGTGCACAATTTCTAGGAATGCCAGTAATATATAAAAAAAAAATATTTTCATTTGCAACCTGGCAAGGCAAGTCAGTTTCTAAGCCAGACAAATGTAAGCTCTAGTTCTAAACTTAAAACAATGGCCAAATTAGCTGACTAGAAACATTAACGGCACCTACAGGGGTTTTGGGCAGTGAGGGCTTGGGTGCAATTAGTATTGTCTGCCAGAGAGGCCCACCCCCACGCTTCCTGCTAGTGGGCTTGGCGCCCGGCAAGGCTCTCTAGGAGTCTCACTCTCATAAAAGAGATCATTAAAGTCTGACCCATTGCTGTGTAGTTTCTCACGTCTTTTGTATTTTGAATTTCCATTTTCATTCACATTAGACTGTCTTTGGTCCACACGAGTTTCCTATTTAAATCAGACACCATGATAATAAAAGTAATTGTAATAAAAGTAATTGTAGTAGTAGTGCTAGTAGTGATCAAAGTCGCCTAAAGCATTTTAAGTTTCTCTGTAGGAACAAGCTGCTTGGGAATTTGTTAACTTGATATCATGATTCTGAAAAATCATGCTGTTAAAGTTCTTGAGAGTTTGCTGAATTTTTTATTTGCTTCATGAGTTGATCTTTAAAAAAAACATTTTTAATGCTTTTTAATGGTCCTTGTTCATTTAGTATTCAGCCACAGAATATCCATTTTATAGGGCCTTGGAGGTGGTAGACTTATACACATGAATACTTAAAAGAATATTAGAAATTCTGGTTACAGGCAGCTCGTTTTATGGGGCAGGAAAATGATGTCTGCATGTCTTAATCAGTTTTCTATTACTGTAATAAAACATCTGAGGCAGTCAACTTAAAAAGTTCATTTGGAGTCAGTTTTGCAGGTGTCAGCCCATGGTGAGCAGACGCGCTGCTTTGGGGCGTATAATGAAGAAAATATCCCTTGGGAGCAAATGGGGAAAAGCTGCTCATCTCCTGGCAGCCGGAAGCCAGGAGAAGAACTGGGGAGGCGCTCCTCCCCGGCACCGCCCGGAGGCCCCGCGGCCTCCCGGAGGCCTCGCTTTTTCCCACCACGGCACCGAGCGCTGGAGGCTGCGTTGCCAGCATCCAGGCCTTGGGATGACGCTCCCCTGGCCGGAGCACCGTGCGTAGTCAGTGGCAACGCAGAACCGGGAGCGGAGGGGAACGGCAGGTCTGAGACCTCCCCCAGGTCGCTTCTTTCCAAGCTGGACACAGGTCAGTGCCCCTTCCGCTGTCCGGAGGGTGTAATGTTGCCGTTCTTGCATGTGGGTTGCTTTTGTACATCGGTTTTGCCCTTTGAGCAGCCGCCGTAGTGAGCCACGGACAAGTCCACTGATGGGTTTAGCAGAGTTCTGGGTGCGGGTTACTGTGTGCCACTGGTTACACCTCGTACAGTGAATTCCGAGCTGAGGAGACAGGCTCCAGGGCTGCTGAGGGCTCCCTGCCTGGTGCCGGGGCCCTTGAAAAGTGGGTGACTGGAGCACTGAAAGAAGGCAAAATGTGCACCAGGCGCTAAGGGAGATGTGTTATTTTCCTCGACTTCTAATTCTACTTTGTGCCTTTTCTTTCAGGTTTTTTTTTTTTTTTTTTTTTTGGTATTCTGGGAAATAGTTATTAGTTAACTAGCTTAAGGCCTAAATATCTTTTTAAATTACAAAACCATTTTATATTTATTCATTTATTTATTTGGTACAGGATCTTGCTCTGCAGCTTGACCTCAGTGATCCTCTGGTCTCAGCCTCCCCAGCACTGGGATTACAGATGTGCACCACCACTCCCAGTTTCGGTGGCCAGCTCAGCTCCCCCCACCCCCCTCCCTCCCTGGGTTCTGGGGCCAGGGCAGCATGCTGTTCCGGGATGGAACCCAGGTCCTTGCACTTGCTAAGCAGGTGCTTAGGCCACTGAGCTATCTCCCCAGCCCCCTTTTAAAGTTTTCATTGTATCATGTGTCTATCTGTACCTGAAGCACTGCCATGGGCACTCAGAGATAACCGAGATGAGATACAGCTGTGGGATGTCCTGTGGGTTGGGACAGGACATGTAGGCTGTGTATAGGGCTGCTATGGCTCATATCTAGAGAGGTCACCAGATCCTCATGCGTGCCGAGGTGGAGCTTTTCAGAGGTCACTAGATCTGGGGTATATGATAATTAAATTAGTCCACCAACTGGTTTAGCAGGGCTCTGGATGTGGGTAATGGGAGGCCTACCCTGGGGTAGGTGGCTCCAACCAGTAGGTTTGCAGGCTCGATGGAGGAGAAAGGGAAAAATGGAAGGCAGGCTGTCGGCTTTCTGTCTGCCCCACCAAGGACTGTTTCTTTTCTGCCATGCCCCTGGCCTGTGGCGCCCTGCCTTCGAGCCAGTTGACTATGGGCCGAACCATTTATAGACTGTGAGCGAAGATAAACCTTCCTCCTTTCGCTTGTGGATGTTGGGTATTTTGTCTAAGCAGCAAGAAGGTAGCTAAGACAGACTCACTCGGGAAATGGTGAGCCCGGTTACACTGATGTCTGCAGGATGCGTGGGCGCCACCCAGCTGAGGAAGAAGCCAGCAAGGGCAAAGGCTGCCTGACATGTCGTATGTGGCGAACTGGGAGGTTACTAAGCTTTGTTACAGGGGGTGTGGTGGGATAACTACTTTGCTTTGTGAGAATTCTTACGGTGCGTTGGCCTAGAACATGTAACCCACATTCTCGTGACTCTGGAGAAACAGGTTATAACTCGTGAGCGGCACACACAGGCACGTGTGGGAGGTGACGCCTCTCTGAAGATGAGTGCTCCTGGCTGTTGTGCAGTCTCCCCGTGGCCCACCGTGCCTCCCGCCCTCACCTACATTTCCTGGTTTCAGTCTCAGAGGCCGCAGGCCCAGTGCTAGCGCGTCTTGTGGTAGGTCTGCCTGGCCGACAGGCACCGCCGTAGCAAACAGCTCAGGCGTGGGCCACAGCTCCGCTGCCTGAGACAATATTTTCTCTTCCTTTTATCAAACATTTAATGAGCTTAGGAGAAAAGAGGAAAAGGCAAGCACTTGACGGAAGTACGGACTGATTATCTTCAAAGCCATGTGCAGCAGTTTTTTTTTACTACAATCTTGAAAGAAGCATCAAGTAAGATAGCTGCTTTTACTTTTTGGAATTTTTGGTAATGCCTGTTAAGTCATAAAGCTTTTTTTAAAGTTTTAGTTCTAAAGACGTGTCAGCTTTCTGGGTCACGCTTAGTGATCTCTGTACCCAGTCCCTTCTTCACCGCCACTGCTAGTTTTTGTTTCTACAGACTGTCCTTGCTGGCTTCTGGGAGTCAGTTATTTCATGTATTATAAAGAATCTTCCACTTGACTGGGGCAGGACGGCTGCTAGTTCAAGGCCTTCCTTGGCAACTTAGCAACCTAGTAAGGCCTTGTCTCAAAATAGGAAATAAAATAAAAAGAGCTGAGGAGATAGCTTAGTGCAGAAGCCCAGAGTGCAATCCCCACGACCAGGGAAATAAAAAATAAAAATAATCATCTATGTAATAATAAAGTCATGTTGTTCCTTTGCTCAAAAGTCTTTGGTTCTTTAAATCACCTGTTCCTTACCTAGCTGGCAGCATCCTTCAGGTTTTGGCTCCTACTGAGTATTTGAAGGGAGCCCCTGACCTGGGGTCCTCCACATCGCACTACCCTCTCCTCCCAGGTGGGATTGGTGGGCACAGGTCAGGGGACGTACACAGCCCCAAGTGTGCAGTGGGGCCACCGAGATCCAGCTGGTTTAGGATGTTGGTCATGTAAGAAGAGCCTCTTCCCTGCCACCTCGTGGGAGGAAAACCCACGTGTGGTCAGAGGTTTGAAGACAGATGGGGAGGGACAGCCCCTCAGCTCGCTGCTGGTAGCTTGGGGCTAAGGGAGGCAGTGTCTACAGAAGCAATACTGGCTGTTATCTAAACCCTTTGGGACTGTTAATCTGGGAGTCATCGGGAGCCCAAAGAGCAAGGGATGGCCTGGCGTTTGTCCTCTGACTGATGGTGGCAGCACAGGCCACTTTTTGAGTCCCTGGCATGTTCCCTTAGAGATTCAGGGCAGAGTCCTTTTGACTCGCCTCTGATATGATATGAGGCCAGCAGGCTCACCTGTGTCATTTAACCCTTTCCAGATGTGTTCTGTACTGAATAGGCTCCCAAATTTCCAGCCCCCATCAGAGTTCTGACCCAAGCCACTGTCATCAGTGAGCAGCCCCGAGCAGAGAGCAGCTCTGGCTAGTCCCTGCCCTAAGCCCCTCCACCCAGGGTGGTAGCATGGTGTCACAGCCATCACCCCACTGAGGGGGAGGATGAGGTGCGGCTCTCACAGGTGGAGGAGGCTGGCAGTGCCACTCCTGTGCTGCGCCCGGGGAGGGCGAGCCTCCAGCTCCACGATCGAGATGAACTGACGGGTTTTACCTCCAGACCCTTCCACCTCTGGCTGAAGCTTCAACTGTCATGCTGCAGCACCAAGTTGGACCTTTGACACTAGCAGCTCCCGCCTATTTCCAGGGAGAAAATCACCTGTGGCCTGGTTGCCTGCTCTGCGCACTGCAGAAGGGTTTTGGAGGAGGAATTCTTTGCACGCGTTGCCATGGGACCCGGCTGGGCTCCTGCAGGTTGCGCCCTAACCAGGCATGCACTTATCAGTGCGTGGGAGGCTGGGGTCTCTCCCCAGGCCCACAGAGCCCCTGCTTGTGTGCAGTCAGCATGCAGGACACAGGGCAGGGGTGGAGGAGAAGTGGCTGCCCAGCCTGTCTTCTTCCCGTGGGTTCTCANTCTACTGGCTGAGGCCCTGTGTCAGCCTGGTCTCCTGGCTGAGCCACGTAGGCCTGGTGCAGGGGATGAGGATATCTGTTCCGTACCACAGTGCGGGGCTGCCCTGGGAGGCCCTCCATGGGCTCTTGGAGAGTAGAGGGAGGTCACTGTGGTCCTGAAGTCATTTCCCCCACTCTCCACTCAAAATCTCCTTGCCCAGCACAACCCAGACACCACGTGTGGATTGAAAGCCCAGGTTCCACACCCGTCTCTAGGTGCAGCCACAGCCCAGGCCCAAGTGCCGGTCTTTCCCATACTGCACTCACCTGAATGACAGGCAGGGGAGCAGAAGGAGCCCCGTGGGGAAGACAAAGGCAGGTGGCCCTCGGAGTCGGTGTGACCCAGTGCCCGAGCCTTTGGCAGCTGCAGTCCAGCCTCTGCGGGTGGACCTGGGAAGGGCAAGGGGCTCTTGGGGTACAGGGAATGCCCTGGGCAGCTGAGGGCTGTCAAGTAAAGAGCTGCCTCCCCACGTTCAACACCTGCTGTATTTCCCCTTCACTTCAGGAGCTGCAGCACTGGGGAGGTCTGACAGAAGAGAACCCTGCCATCCTCTCCAGAGTGCCTGCAGCTTGGAAAGCTATGGAAAGGGTAGCAGCCCTTTTCCTGCATAGGAAAAAACAGAAAGCAGGGTGGGTTGTCTCTGCGTTGCCCCCTGTGAGTCCACTTTGTCCCCTCTTTACCCTTTTCAGGGTCTATATAAACAAGATTGACTCCAATATATGAACCAGAACCTTGGGGGTAGCTCTTTCATCCTGGGTTTAACAACTTCAAACTTTCATCTGATGTTTTTTCAGGGAAAGAGGGTAGCGTCTTAATTTCATAAGAAAAACAGACCTCGGCATCTTTCTTCAAGCCAAGGCCTCTGGTCCTGGGCTTGGAGCCGCAGAGCTCTGAGAATTTATTGTAAACATCAGTATCGCCAAAAGCCACAACTAAGCTGCTCCTGGGAAGTGGGTGGGTGGGTGATTTTTTTTTTTTTTTTTTTTAAATTTTGGAAGTAACATGGCTCCCTTCTGTGTATTCACTTCTTGAGGCCTCTGGGTTTGCCCAGCTGGTCCCTCTCTTTTATAGGTGAGTATGTGCCCATTTAGTTAAAACAAAGGCGTGGTAAAGTACAGGTGTGAGCTTCCTGCCTGCTGGTCCCCGCAGATTCCTTGTTGCCACCAAAGCGGGTGTGCTACTTTGATAGTCATATGAAGTAACCTTAACTTGGCCTGGGGATATTTATAACAAAAACAGGCAGCATTATTGCACCATAAAGCCTGCTTCACTGATTCTTGCTGATTAAAAC
>NDGM011123796.1:0-10755 GCA_002564305.1 Octomys mimax
TATCTACATAATTCATATTTGCATGTATGTTCACACACATTTTTTAGCTCTACCAGCTGAAGGGGCCAAGAAACCAAGACTCCTGTGACAATGAGCACACTTAGTGCCCAGATCTTGGTCTCTACTACAATTTCCTCCTAAAAACAATACATCCCTTGGAGGAATGACTAAATCCATAGTTGGAACAAGAAAAGCACAAGATGACTAGAACTATGGTGTATCAGAGAGCAAGGAAGTGCTGAAGACTGACCAGAAAAACTTATAGGAGGTTATCACAACAAAATGGAAGCCAGCTTGAAGGAGTGCCCAAATCTGGACAAGCTAGGCACTGAAACACTAAGTATAACAGTGAATTACAAACTCTTGGAAAAACACACATTGCAGAGTCCATGCTGACGAATAGGTAGAAGGATACCCAAACAGAGTGCAGAATTCTATAGATAGAAAGATAAATAGAGGTCAGGAAAGAGGGCTCTTGTTCATAGGAAAAAGCAGAGACTAAATGAAAGCTAGAGAGAGGGCTACAGGAATCATGAATAGATGCTAAACACACAGGGAACTGTTTTACAATGTCTTTTTACAGAGTGCATATTATTTACCAGGGAGAAGGAAACTGGAGTTATATACTGCGGAGAAACCAGGCTTCCTGCATGATGCTAGGGCAGCTTCCAATGCTGTCTAATGACATTCAGTGTCTTGGGACAGCATCACGGATGTTGCTGCTGACCAAAAGTGCTAGGCCTCTCCCTCAGCATGAGGAAGGAGCAAACCAAATATACTAATGCCACACAGGACCAAAGCTATGGAAACACTCCACATTCAAAGGCAGGCATGGCACTAAAATGCGCTACATGACACTGGGCCCTGTGCTAGAAGAACAGGCTACAAAAACTTTTTTTTAAAAAAAAAACTTTTACTTATTTATTAGGTACAGGGTCGCATGATGAACCTAAGACTAGTAGTAATTCTATCTCAGCCTCCCCAGCGCTGGGATTACAGGCGCATGCCACCATGTCTGGTTTTGGTGGTTGGCATGGCATGCCCAGGGTTCCAGAACCAGAACAGCATGTGGTACCAGGGATCCAAAACAGGTCCTTTAGCTTGCCAGGCAGGCCCTTAGACCACTGAGCTATCTCCTCAGCCCTACTTTGTTGTTTTTGTGAGAGTCTCACAACTGTAGCCTAGGTGAGGGATTACAGGTCTGTGCCACCATGCACATCCTCTGCCGTAGGCTCAACGTGCCCAGGGGTGGGCCTAGTGCGGCACGCAGTACCGGGGATTGAACCCCAGTCTCTGTACTTGTCTAAGCAGGTGCTTAGTGAGCTGAGCTATTTTCACTGGCTCTTCAAGTTATTTCTAAGTGAATATATAGAAGGAAAATTTTTAATGTGAATTAATAAAATTGGGTGTAATTAAGATTTGGAGAGTATGTGTTATTATAATATCTTCAAGATTCCAAAATATCATCAAAGTACGTCCTAATTGCCAAAGTAGTATTTATTATCTACAATCTGGGAGGGACCATGACTAGGTCTCATTAATCTCAGTGTTAAAATTAATTAATTTAATTAAAACTGCTCAACTAAGTTATACATACATGAAAGCTTCAATACACCCATTTGTAAAGGTTCCTAATTAACCTAAACTACATGTAAAAATGTAAACTAATGAATTATCATCTTCTAGCAAGAGGTACCATATCTTACCTTTAAAACAGAAAAACTCCTTTAATTTTCCAGTAGACTACAGGTTATTCGCCATTTAAAATAAAAAAGTATTAATAAACTTCATAATTATCTTATAGAATTTACCCTAAAAATGTTCCAGAGCCCATTCTGCACTGTAGAAAGTTTGGCATTATACATGACACTATTAAAAAAAAAAACAGTCAGATTCTATTAAGACTGAGAACAAAAACTAACTTACACTATATCCCTCTCAGTCCCTTGGTTTCTGCGGTTCTGGGGACTGAACCTTAGGATAGTGTGCATGCCTGCCAAGCATCGGCCACTGAGCTACATGCCCAACCCTGCTTCACACCCATTCCTGTTTGAGGCACGCTGTTCTATGAGCAGTCAGATCAGAAGCTGAGTAACACACTGGGTCCTCACCTTCTGTTAGCTGGCTTTAGCCAGGCATTGGACACTTCTGGGTTCATTTTTCTTAGCTACCCAATGCAGGTGGTGAATTAGATCATCCCTAAAAACACTTTCAGGGTACAGAATTCCATAATTAGTCTTCTAATTTCTCTTCTTGCATTAGATTTAGGCTATAAATACACAAATGAGATTTCTAGGAAGATAAATTAATCTCGACCCTAGTCACTGACAAAAAGCTCATTTTAAACAGTACTGTCTGGAGACCCTGCAGACCTCACTGTGACATGGCCAATGTTTGCAAGAGAGCTATGTCTCACAATTTAAGTGTGCTCTCTTGTGTCAAGTTAGATGAAAATAAATCACAAATCGAATAGGGTGTATGGACTGATTCCAAGTCTGATATAAAAGCACAGAATTTTAACTTTGAGCACAAGTAGGTGCCAAGGTAATTACTTAAATTAACCTGCAGGGAGATAGGTTTTAATTTTCTTTTTGGCATCAATGTTAAACTATGAAAATGTAAATAAATATGAATAACAATTTCAAAGAACAATTTATAGCACCCTTCTGCAACAAATGAACTCAGCAAAAACTGGGTAAATGATGGCTACTGTGCCACAAGAGTGGTCTGTGCCATTAGCAAGTAATATGAATAACACCACCTAACTCCAACGTCTTACAGCACAGGCACCTGTTCTAGCACCTTCATCTGCACCGACTCACAACTCAGCATGATGAATTTATTTAATCCTCACAGAGACAAAGGTAATTAGGAATATGATTTCTGTCTTGAAATAAGGACACTCGCACCAGAAGGCTCAATAATGTGTGTAAGGCCACCCAGGCAAGACATGGTGGAATAGAGGTCTGACCCTGGCAATCCAACTTGCATACTCTGCCTACTCTGCTCCTGCTGCCCACTGCATCGTGCTGCTCGCAGCCAAGCAGGCCTTGCCACATGCAGGCACCAGAGTCTTCTCACACTGTTTATAGCATCATTTAAATACATGCTGGCAAGGAAGCTCAATGGGTACAAACTGGAAAGCATGACTTGTGCTCTTCCAGTGAGCCCAAGGCCTTTTGTGGACTCTCACACTGCTGGCTGCCCTGTAAGCCAAAGTCCTGCCACCAGCCCTGCAGTATTTTCCTTGTCTGAAGACCACTCTTCCAGGCCAACTATTCTCCTCTAGTTGCTTTTTTCCTGGGCTACTGCTCTTTTTTTAAAACAGGGTCTCACTATGTAGTTTAGGTTGGCCTTGAAGTCACTAAGTAGTCCAAGCTGGCTTTAAACTTGTGGAACTCCTCCTGTCTCAGCCTCCTGAGTGCTAGGATTACAGGTGGGCATTATCATACCTGGCTACTGTTTTTTATCTTGACTTGCTCCACCCCTTCTATTAAGGCTATTACTGAAGGCTTAATCTTTGCCCTTCTTGCCTACTTTAGATACATGCTCTTCAATTCCATTACTACCTCTAGAATGGTGCCTCCAACAGATCCAGTTCCAAAAT
The DNA here is from genome assembly GCA_002564305.1 of Octomys mimax. Taxonomy (NCBI): domain Eukaryota; kingdom Metazoa; phylum Chordata; class Mammalia; order Rodentia; family Octodontidae; genus Octomys; species Octomys mimax. Next base: position 3,608 of record NDGM011123796.1, read on the forward strand.
AAATAAAATTACAAAAATATAGGCAATGGCTTCAATCCTGGATTGAATTTTCACATGGAACTTGCTACATACATGTAATGAACAGCTAGTTACTCACCTCTCTATGCCTTGGTTGGTCCACTTACCAATAAAGCCTTCCTAACAGACTATTTTGTGCCTATACAGGTAAAGAATATACTCCTATACTCCGTGGTACAGTTCCTAGAACATGGAATGCAGTCTCATCCAACATGGTCTCAATTAACAATGATAGCGTAGAAAAATAATAATAATGAAGATTATTATTGCCTGGCAAGTGCAAGTACCCAGGTGTGATTCCCCAGTACCGCATGCCACGCTGGCCCTGGAACTCCGGGCACGCTGTGCTAGTCACCGAAACTGGGTATGGTAGTGCAGGCCTGTAATACCAGTGATGGGGAGGCTAAGACAGGAGGATCACTATGAGTCTGAGCTGCGTAGCAAGGCCCTGCATCAAATAAAATAGATAAATAAATACATAGATAGATAAAAAAAATAAAACCAAAACCTTGCACACTCTTACAAATGGGGCTACACAGGGAGATAGCTCAGTGGCTTAAGCACCTGACTGGCTAAAGCAAGGTCCTGAGTTCAATCCCTGTCACCAAAAATAAAACAAAAACCAAAACAACAACAAAAAAACAAACAAGCAAAAAATGGGGCTGCAAACTATAGGTTAACTATATAAAAGAAAACAGTGATCTTTACTAGCTGATTAATAAGTCTCAGACAAAACACAAACATCCCAAAGCTATTTCCCACACTCATTAACTTAGCCTCATCTCTTAGGTGCCAATAACAAATACTTTAGCAGATTCCTTTGACTGCACATTAGCACACACACACACCACTCTAAGTACAGGGGGACAAAAGGGACAATAAGCAGTGCTATGGGAAGAGTGTTCTCACTCAGCCAAGGCTGGGAAAGGAAGGTAGGGTTCTCCTTCTAGGAAGAGGAAGCAAATTCCAGGCATGTGGTAGGTAGGTTCCGCAAGCTGGCACAAAATCCCACCTGTCTACCTTCTCCAACTCCACAACCTTATCTCACACATGGGCTAGTCAAAGGGCCTGGGCAATCACAGTATCTAAGAAAAAGGACTCATAGCACTGTCCAGGTTCCAATATTCTCCTGATTAATGTTTTAATGTTCAGCTATCTTGATTCTAAGATGGCAAAGGAAACAGTAAAGACATTATTAAGGTTTGATAACAATGGACATGAAGTCAGTAAGAATGTAAACTTAAACCAAGTTTCTGTATGACAGAAACCTTTCATTTAATATAAACATGTCACAGAAGCTAGATGGAACTCAGTAGGAATGTGTCCAGTGACTGGATAGCAAAGTATCTAAGCTGGACCAGTTTAAGAGCATAGGCAGAAAAGGAACCTATGTGCACATGCACACGTGGACACACACACACACACACACACACACACACACACGCAGAGGAAGCACTAATCCCAGGATAAAACCATCCTTGTGGTCAACTCCACTCTGTCTTTCTTAGCATCACGGGCCAATAACCTCTGTGCACAGAAGGAAGGATAGGCTATAGTCCTGTCTTTTTTCAAATAAAGAGTTTGAATATTGAAATTCTTAGGTTTATGATGGGGTTACATCCTGATAAACTTGTATTTCCAAATATCCTAAGTGGAACAATGCATCTACCCAGCTAACCTAGTAAACATCCTAACTTAGCAGCACAGCACACTGGGAAATTGGTTCTTTTCCCTCTCGACCACGGTGCTGAGTAGGAGCTGCTACTTTCTGTCACTGTTCTGCATCCTAGGGAAGTACTGTATTGCACAGCACTAGTCTAAGATAAAAAAAATTTGAAGTTTGGTTTCTGTGGAATGCTTCTCCAACACCATAGAGAATCAATGTGCTGGGGTGGCGGTCCATGCCTGTAATCCCAGCACTTGGGAGGCTGTGGAAGGTTCCTGAGTTAGAGGTCAGCCTGGACTACATAGAGAGACCCTGTCTCAACAAACAAAAACAAGCACACAAAAACATTTCAAGCCAAGTCAAGTGGCATGTGCCTATAATCTCAGCTACTTAGGAGGCTGCTGCAGAAGGATAGCAAGTTCATGGCCAGCCTACGGAACTTATAGAGATCCCATCTGAAAAATAAAAAAAAAAAAGGTCTGGAATAGCTCAATGATAGAGCACTTGCCTAGGCCAAGTCCCTAGGTTCACTATCCCAACCTGTCACAAATAAAATAACCTACTCTAGAACTATGTGTATTTAGAAGCCCACTGTGAACCTTGCCTTCCACGGTAATATTCCCAAACACCTTTCCATGGAAACAGATATATTTGTATAATTGTTTCTAATGGTTGTATAATATCTTACTATACAGACACATCTCTTTTTTAAAAATCAGTTTTAGGATCCAAACCTCTACATCACGGGCTATTATAATAACTGCTACTTGTGTGTTTGTAATAATCATTCAAGTGACTGAAGGGAAAGGTGTCCTCAGTGAGTTATTCCCAAGTTTAAATCTAATAACTGAGAAAATGAACCACACAGTGGAAACCTTTGAACACTGTACCTGATAGTCACCCAAATAAGCACAGTTACAATCTCAAAGGTTTTTAAGCCACAAAGAAATAGAAAGAAATGAATACATTTATAAAGCTTTCCAAATTGTCCAGTACAAAAGACCAAGGTTTATGTCAGACCTGTTTCCTGGATTGATGACATGAACCTAGTCATTCATTTTACTTAAGACAAAAACAAAAACAAAAAAAGTGTTTGCCATAAGATCAATAAGCCCAGAGTGAAAAACATGTCTCCTGGAACAAATTCAGGATGGTAAAGAATTTCATGAAATAAAAACCTAACAGTCTTTCTTGTGAGCTTTCAAACACTGAAAAACAATTATGCAGTTTTTTATTTTGCATTGAAAGAAAATGTGTGTGAAAATCTTTACGATGAAAGGATAGGAAGATTTGTTTTCTAAGCATGCCATAAAAATGCATACAACATGAGAAACTTAAGTGTGGCAAAACCTCTAAAGGCTGAAGTAAATTAAAAAAAAAAAATAGAAAAACACCTGTAACATAAGGCCATTAAAGAATTGTCAATTCTTAACATACAGTTACTTCAGCTATTAAAAAATCAACTGCTCTCAAGAGGTAAATGGGAAGAAAGCATCAAAAAGCAACCCCAAAACAAACAAAAATGTCCAACAAAACACATGAAAATTCTCAAATCTCAGAGAAACTGAAAAGATTGACAAGTCATCTTTGTGAGGCTGTTCAGGCAAGGAAGACAATACAAAGTGACACCGCCTTCCAGGGGCAATTTATACTGTGAATATGTGAACCAAGGATGCTACTAATTTTTAATTAATTAACTCTAGGGAGATAGCTTATATATAAAATTATATATTGCTTATAATACAAGAAAAGGAAACAACTATCCCTGAATGGAGACTATGATATATACGTATATATCATGTAAGCCATTAATATGCTGACAGTTCAGGGGCTGATAAAAAATATGGTGTTTGAATTTAAAAAATTACAAAGACACATTAACATTAATCCTCCTCAAAAAATTCCTCCTTGCTTATGCCATCATTCTTGCCACTTTCTGAAGCAGGTCTGCAAGTTATCTTTAGCTGCGCTGGGGCTGTCTCAATGTTTTGAAGTAATTAACAATATTTCCCTTGGTTTCATTTTGACTTTGTGGAAGAGGCAGAAGTTGAATGGTGCCAAATCTGGTGAAGGCTGGATGAGGACATACTGTAATGTTTTCATTTGACAGAAACTATAAATATTTTGAATCAAGTCAGGACATCAAGGCAGACAGGATAGTACACTAAAGACATAGAGGAGGACTTTCAGAACTGTTCCAGAAAGTAGCAAGAATGATGGGACAAGTGTTTGAAATGAGGGGGAACATTTTGAAGATTAATGTTGATGCATCTTTTACTGTTAAAAAAGAAAGAAACCACATAGCATTAACTATATTTTTTTATTATACTGGTCACATCTACACTTGAACTTGAAAACCATTCATGAGACTGCAGGGTTTTCAAATAAACAATATGTAGTGCGACCTCATAAATATCAAGAGTTATATACACTGATACACAGATGTCCAAAAGGATGGACTCCAAAATATCAACAACAAATTCTGGTGATTTTTACATATTTATGGTATTTCTCTGGATAATTGAAAGCAGTACTGTTATTTTTACAAAAACAGTAACGGGCTCTCATCATTGGGGTGAGGGCAGTTATATTATCACAGGCCCAACCGTTCTATTCCCAAGGAGATAGACTTTATCCTATCTAGTTTGGATATCAAAGCCATGTTTGCTTTCATTGTTTTACTGTTACTTTGATAAAAGTAACATTCATTCATCTGGGCTTTGTCCCAGTTTCCTGGCAGCAGCTTTAAAAACCCCTGGAACTGTTTAAGCAGCTCTAGTCTTTGTTATGCTAATGAGGTGATGGGAGAGCCCCTTTTCCAGGGAGACCAAGTTCAATCACATGGTCAATGATATAATCAATCATGCTCATGTAATCAAAGTCCAGTAAAACTGCTGAGCACTAAAGGCTGGTGTAGCTCCTGGTTGAACAAAGATGTGTGGGGGCCATGGGAAGGCTGTCAAAGCTCTGCATCCTCTTCAAGCTTAACCCTATGTGTGTCCTTCACATTAAAATAGCTATTGTAAGGACAGGGCTTAAGAGTTCTGAGTCACTCTAGTCTTACCAAACCTGAGGGCCCAGGCTCCTCAGATACAGGGTTACAGTCTAAATAGTTTAGGGCCCTGCTCCTAAACTATGTTTTTGGCCCTAACTCCAGGTCAGAACTGCACTGCACAAAACCTGCTGATGTTGAGTCAGTTGGACTGAAGTGAACAGTAAACAATCCTAAGAAATGATACCTTCAAAAGTAGAGCAAATGTCACAATCTGGTAAGGGGCCACTAGTTTTGTTAGTCAGGTTTTGTGATATTTTTTTTTCCTGCCACATACAATGAGAAAGAAGATACAGTTCCTCAGCGTCCCTAGGTCTCCTTATTTGGGCCACACCGGCAACTCTTACTCTCAGGCCACAGCAACAACTCAGCCCGTAGCACACAACTCCACCACAGCCACGGTGCTCTTCACCATGTGTCCCTGCTGGCCTGACTGTATTCATCAAGGCAGGTGCCATGTCTTACTTACCTTTGGATTCTAAGTGCCAGCAGTGCCCAGAACATGCCAGATGGTTCATCAGTTTAGTGAAGGAAAGAGTCGCGACATAGCTCTGCCAATAAAAATCTTTGCAAGCAAAGGAAAATGTTTGGAATGGGTGGTTTGATTTGAAATTTCGCAGTCTCTTTGGACTCTCCCTTCCCCTTGAACTTTCTATATTCAATTAAATCCTGTGTCTGATGGATCAAAGAGATAAACCTCTGCACAAAATAGTAAATAAGACTAAGAATTCCTTCAAACATTAAAAAAAAGGATGGTATCAAATAGTCTTTCTTTCTTAGGCTTTTCTAGTCTCTAATAACATAATGTGTTATGTTAGAAATGTGGCTTGAAGGACTAGCTTTTTTCCTGGTCAGCATGTTGTTATCTTTCTGTACAACTCACCTTTTAATCTAGCATCACCCCCAAAAGCACCACAGCCCCAGTTTCCTGTGGCCACTGCAGAGAGGCTCTCTGAAGGAATGCCAGGGCGGAGGAATCCACAGTAAGCCTGCAGGATGAAAGACACATTACAGCACATGAGTGCCTGGACATTAGCAGTGCTTCTGACAGATGCCCCCAGATCAGCTTCCATTATCCAGTTTCTGTCTGCTCCTTCTCATTTATCTTACCTTCATAGGGCCAAAGCAGAGCAGAAAACAAAGAGAAGAAATGCCTGGGATTATATAAGGAAGAGAATAAAAATGACAGATTCTGATATTTATCTACATTGATATTAGAACAATCAAATGTTTTGAATGAATACAGGTCTCAAGTTTCTTTTTCCAATTCAAACAAATAGAAAGGACACTGCTAGAGATATTTCAAGAACTGGTAAGATCCCTATGATAAAACAAAACTACCAGGAAAGGTGCTTGATCCACAGCTTTCTTTGAAGGGTTCTGATTCCCATCATCAGGACAGAGGTAGCTCTCACGCCACCCAGCACTGTCTCCCCTGAGGCACTGGGACTAGATTAGGTTATGTGTGTGCTTCCTGCCACTGGAATGCACACAAAGAGCAAGCAACTGTCTCTCAAAAGGATTCCTATACCTGGGTATGAAATCATCTTTATTTAAAATGCCCTCTAGTCTGAGAATTTTCTAGTTTCACAGTTCTGTCTTAAACTGGAATATTTAAAAATTTTCCCAGAGTGAGGGAAGTACACTCTGCCCTGAGGATGCAGGCTACCTATTAATTAAGCAAACAGCTCTTTCTGTACCTGAAGAGTATGTTTAAGGCTCTAGAATTTCTCATTATCAATTTTTTGTTGTCAACTTAGTGGTCTCTCTGCTTCTAAAGGCTTAACTTTCTTAATCTATTGGATTACTATATTAGGAGTTTAATATAAAAGCAAAGCTCCCCTAGTTCTCTCAGGTACCACACACAGGCCAAAATACAACCTACATATTTAAATACAATTGAAGGAATGATCAGTGACAGATGTTCCCATGGAAAAACCAAGGATAAAGATGCTTCTGTGAAACTCACACATACAAATATAATAAATTGATCTTGGAAGTTTCTGCAAGAGCATAAAAATTTATTTTACACACCGTCTGGATGGATTAACAAGGCTGTTTCTTCTACCCCTCCTGTGCTGTAAATCCTGACAGACACTAACTAAGAGTTGGTGCCAGAGCGTTATTCAGTGCTATGATACATAGTTGACAGGGAACTCTCAAACACCTGCATAATCAGATGCATAGAACCCCTGAAAAAATCTTTTGAAAGTTCCAGTTTGGGGGGGCAGGTTCTTGGTCAAAAAAGAAGCTAACATAACACAAACAAAAGGGAGAACAAACCCTTTGTCAGGACAATATCATTTTGCCATTCTGTTGCTGTCAATAGTTTTATTTTTATTTTTTTTCCCGTTAATTAATATGAAGTTTAATCTTCTTTGATTACAAACATTGATTGTCGCTGATTTCTCA
>NDGM011123807.1:0-11523 GCA_002564305.1 Octomys mimax
CCACCGGAGACCAAACATCTATTTATAGATAAGGAGACTATTACAACAACAATCACTTTCTTATCAGTGATTTTGTGTTCTTATGTGTCCATTGTATTAAATTAGAGTCCAAAAATAGTAAATGGAAACTTCCATAAATAAACAATTCTTATACTTTACATTGCATGCTGTTCTGGGTAGAGTTGCAGGATAACATCTTATATCATCCTGTTGCCTCCTCCCAGAATGGTTAGTTATCCCTTTCCAGAATATTTATCTGGACAAAGTGCCTAGTCACATACAAGCCTCCTCCACATCAGATCAAATATCACTGGCACCCATGCTGGCACTGCAATGAGCAGGTTATGTGGCAGCCCACTGTTTGAGCCACTCAGCCACAGTGTTCCACCCTACTACAGACCCACTGTTTCTGTCTCAACTTAGCACAAGGAAAACAACAGTGATAGCAGTGCATTAAAGCATTTTGATAGAAAGGAGATGGCTCTTCTATAAATTTCATTGCAGTATGTATCAATATAATTCATTATTTATTTTAGTCATTTCTTGTAACTAATATATAAGTTAAACTCTATTACAGATCAATATACCTACAAACATGCTATTTATATGGTTTCATACAATTCATGATTTTTGTCATGCACTAAGTTGGATTCCATCTGATATCAATATGAAGTGTCATCTTAAATTTAATTTGAGTGTAATTTATTTGTTGAGACATACATGGGATTCCTATGAAATCTATATATTTAAAATACAAAATATTTAAAGCAAAGTATAAGGATATAGCTTTCAAAGTGAAACAATTTTGTTATATATTATTAAAAGTTTTCCAAAGAAATAATTCAAAATTAGCAAACCTTCTAGAAAATGTTAAGCAAGATAATATTTCTATTATGAATAACTATTTCTGTATAGGTTTTCTTGGGTGTTTTATATAGTTTCTCATCATGTTTTATAATTTTGTATTTTGGGGGAGGGTAAAAATCTACAGGGTGTCCAGGGTCTCACTACTAGATCAGATTCCTAGTGATCCTCCTGTTTACAGCCTCCAAAGTGCTGGGATTACAGGTGTGCACCACCACGCCCAGTATCAATAGCTGCCTCAGCGTGCCCTGAGGGCAGGGCCAGCATGGCAGCCCTGGGGAATCAAACCTGCGGCCCCTGCATTTGCTTGCAGGTGCTTTAATCTGCTGAGTTACTTGGCCAGCCTTATGTTTTATAATTTTGGTTGATTAGCTTTGTTTTTTTAGAGAAGGGTTACTCCAATTTTTGATTAGAATGGACTTGAACCCCTGATTCCCTGGCTAATCCTCCCAAGTAGGTTTTTGTTGTTGTTTTGTTCTTGTGTTGTTTTATTCTTGTTTAAATAGGAACTCAATTTTAAAAGTAATTGTTTTTGTTTTACTGCTATGTGTTAATACATTGCTTATGCTCTTCAGTGAAGTGAAATACATATTTAATTTAAACCTCAATAATTCTAAAAGTTTGGCTTCCAACCTCTGGAGTTTCTTTAGAGCTGTGTAACTAAACATAGGGAAAATCACATAGAGAGACCATGTGTAATACATGCTTTGGCTCATAGGAACGTGAGGATCTTATACAAAACCTAAACTACCTTGTCAACAACAATTTTACTCATTAAACTTCAAGTTGCTTTTCAAAAAAGGAAGCAGCATCTTCATTCCAAAACTCAATAGCTCATCTTGAACACATATTGTAGAGACTCTACTTTGTTTAATATCACTTTACACAACTAACATGATCTTCAATTTATTGGAAACCTTTCCAATTATTCTAACTGGATATGCAAAAAAAAAGACATAAAAAATTGTACTTATTTTTATTGATTTCCTACTTCTGTCTCTTCTACATTTTTTATGTACTTTGAAGTGTTATAAAAAAAAAGGTCAAAAGAACTATTCTCTTGGTGTTCAGCAGAAGTGATGCATGCCCACCTTATTTTCTTTAACAGTATGTTGGACAATGAATTGTTAACCCATAGTCAGTGACATAATTTTATTCACTTGAAAATTTGAAAGTAAGTATTGCTGAATCATTTCATTTGACAGGGGCTTGGTTACCCATTCTCTCCCATTGTTCCTTCTTTTGTGTTGTGTATTTAGTACAGAGTCTATAGGGCATCACTATGTAGATCAGACTCATAGTGCTTCTCTTGTTTTAAGCCTCCCAAGTTCTGCGATTACAGGTGTGTGCCACCATGCCCAGTCTATTTCTCCTTGTTTCTCAGGCATTTTTATTAATTTTTGGTACATATTAGATAAATATAATGATCACACTCATCATAAAGAATTTGTACCATTTTTACACCTATCTTCATTTCAACCCTTCTTCCCTTCCTTATTTATAAAAACCTTTGTTTCCTGTTTTCTCATCTTTTCTCATTTTTTTGTTTTTTCTTCCTTCTTTTTCCCCTCTCCATTCCCTAGTTCCCTTCCTATTTGAACATTTTAATATTTAATTTGTGAAGAATAATAATTTGAACTTTACATGTCCAAGTATATGCTTTTTTCTATAAATAGACACACATACACCATAATATTTATGTAGACTAGGATGAATAAATTTCAGGAACATCGGATTTTCTTTTCATAATTCTTTAAACATAGATGAAAGACCTCAAATTTCAGATACATCAATATTCATAAATATAGTAATTGAACTCTATATGTTGAATTTTCAGAGTCCTACAATAGACAATATCTTTTAGAAACACTTTCTAGGTTTCAAACCAACACATGATAATACATCTGTGGTCTTGGTATCTGCGTGTATGAATGTAGAACAAAATTGGATAGTCTTTTGCTTATAGTGTACCAAGCTGAGCAACTCAGAATCATTGTTTCACCTATTGATTAAATATTTGTAGTATTAACATATGCAGACTGTTGGTTAATTTTATTATAAAACATATGGCAAAGTAGAATTCAACTATAGAAATGTCCAAGTGAAACTCATTGGTAATTTTATTTCCATATATGAACATCAAAATTTTAATAGTCAACCAATAGTCAAGTTTCATGTTGAAAACATGAAAAGCAACAAACCTAGCCATTAGAAAAACGTGCCTAGTTATGAAATATGGCTTTGTTATATCACAGGGGATAACAAAATAGAAACAGGAAATGAGGTCTAACACTTTACATGGATGCTATTATACTGTCTATTTTTAGTTTTTATTTAACAAAAACATATACGCTCAATACCTAAGAATAACAAATGGCAATTTGAGAAATCACAGTTTCAAGAGTTATAATTCATTACTTTGGTAATTTACATAAAAGAATTCTGCTAAACAGTTTAGATTGGTTTAGTGAGTCTCATTGAATGAAAACATGAGTCTTGAAGCATGAAATAATGATAATGATAAATATTTCAAAATAGTATTATTCAAAGATAATATTACAATACTATATTTCAAATGTACTCCAGAAGACTAAGTAGAGCCAATTATTGTTTAAGTAAAAGATGTTGGAAGGGGTTGTGTTATGTAAAGTATTTATAAACCACTCTCCCATGGTAGTCTTCAGTTTTGCACGTGGGATATACTAAATATTAGGTTGAATAATGAAATTTTGTCCTTCAAGAATCATATATACGCACCACATATGCAGGGTCTGCTACCATGATTCAACACACTCTGAATGAAAGATATTTTCTTTTTTTAAAAGGATTATGTTGTTAATAAAGGTACTATGAAAAAAGAGCTATAATGGATGTATCTTTGCCAAAAGTATGGCTTTTTCTTTACCCACATTTTCTAAAACTGAGTCACTTTATCATTGCTAAGAAGTTAGATGAGTATTAAAGTTTAGGCATAAAATATTCCCCAAATTGTCACATATGCAGGACTCAGGTTGGAAGGGATGTTGTGGGTGGCACACTAGAGGTGTGATTTAGAACAATAGGTTTGCATCCCTGGCGTTTCCCTCTTTACTAACTGTCAGCCTTGCTCTGAAGAGCATACCTCTGCCATGGTATTTTATTACACTTTTCTTCAGAGGCAACCAAGGATGGACTGAAACTACAGAAGCTGTGTTATAAAATACAATTCTATTTCTTTATTTTTTTGGTGTTATACATTGTTTTTCAGTGATGGAAAATCTGACTAACTGAGACCAATATTGGCATTGTTGCTGTGACTGTACCTAATGATGTGATTTATAAGTATTTGGAATTGATTTACTGGAAGAGTTTGGAAAGTTGGGAGTACTGATTAGAGAAGATCTACAATGTTGTGCACTGGGCTTCGTGGCTGATTTAGTCATAGCTCAGAAGATCAGAATTCTGAAAGAATGTGGATAGTAAAGCTAAGTCAAGAGATTACAATTGGAACAAGCATGGCACTTGCAGTTGAATTAATGGTTATGTGTGTTAGGCTCTGGCAGAAAATTCCCTAAATTCCCTACGCCCTGACACTGCAAGAGGTCAAAATTAAGGGTAACAAACAAATTTATATGGCAGAGGAAATGTCACAGCAGGAAATACTAAAAAGTATAACATAGATGTTGTTGGCTGATTTTCTTCTTACTAGTCTACAGTGATAATCAGGAACAAATCAGAGAACAATGTGAAAAGTATGCTCTTTTATCAGAAAAGAGAGACTTAAAAAATGGAGACAAAGAAAAGAAAGACTGCTCAAAATATTAACACTAATAAGACCCCAAGTACTTTGTTCAGGGACAAGGAGACACATGCCTTGATAGAATCTCAGAAATAAGAAAAACTGTAATCATAAAAATTTCAAGAGTACAAAATATGAATTTTTATGAGAGGCCCTGAAACATCTCCCCACTTGGGGTGCCAGCACAAGGCTCTCCTTGAGGTCAGCTTTCTGTGGATGAAGAGTCTGCTGCAGATATGGCTCATGATGGCCCAGCTCTTGATCAAGCTGTGGGTTACCTTGACATCACTCACGTGGTGCTATTTTATTTTTTAAGATATACAGAATAGTTACGGTGTCACTTCAACCTACACCCAGATCTCAGAAGAAACCTGGAAAGCCCAGAAAATAGGTATGGAGAGGACATTAGACCCTGACTGGAGCCCATAAGAGTGCAGTGAATAAAGCTCAGGGGAAGTGTAGACTGGTACAACCATTGTGGAAATCAGTGTGAAGATTCCTCAATCTCCAGGACTAGAGACACCATTTGTTCCAGCTCTTTCCTTTCTTGTTATCTTCCCAAAAGAATAAAAGGCATCATACTGCAGCAATATATGGACACCCATCTTTATAGCAACACTGTTTTTAATAGCTACATTTTGGAAACATCTTAAATGCCTATCACCTGATAAATGGATAAATGATGTGGTTTTTCTATATAATGGCAAGCTACTCACCCATAAAGGAGGATATGCATATATTTTATGCATATCTAGATAAGTCGATGTGCTATGAGACCATACTTTTAAATGAAATAAATCAGATAAATGTGTAAATATCATATTGCCTCTTTGATGAATTCAACTGAAAGCATAAATAAGAACCAAAATGTAAAATAGATATTGTGAAAAAGGAAGAAATGTTTCAAAAGGTAAACAAAACTAGGAGAAGGCAGAGAGAAAAGAAGCAAGGGGAATATTAAAAAGATTAGAAAAGAATTACAAGATGATAAGAAAAACTCTATAAGTAGGAGGAGAATGAAGGTTGAAGGGAGGAAAGAGGAATCCAGATAATGAGGAATCCAGACATGTGATGCACAGGTGCAAATTCCCTTTGTGAAAGTATGTCTGATTGTACAGGATATGTATATCTGGTACAATTGTGTGTACCTAAAATGTGCCTATAAACTTATTAATAATAAAAAATAAAGGCAATGGTGCTGTGTAGAACTCAGGTATTTGGAGATTAGGGAATGTGAAATACCCACTAAGGGAAATGACAGACAGTGAATGGAGTCAGTCATGAGAGGCTTCATGGTTTGGGTTATTACAAGGGGAACAATACAATACAGGGCATGTTTTATAAGATTATTTTATAATGAATCACCCAAGGAATCATATACAGAGCGCAGGAAATCTGCCCACACACTACAAGCCAAATAATCCATCTGAGGACCTGAATCTCAAATAGTGTCCTTCATTAGTCAAGCTGAAGACCTAGAACTCATAACAATGCTTCCTATAAGTGTAATTGCAGGCCTAAAACACATGCCAATGTCTCCTGCATCCTTCTTCATGGATCTGCACTGGCAAGGCCCACAGGTCAGTAGTGGAAGATAGAAAGTCTGTTTCAGTGGAATGAAGGATCTGTGCTAGCAGGTTAAGGGATCTCCTGAAACCAGGAAACAATGTGTAAGGTAAAAACCAGAGCTTCCTTTGAAAGTACCTTAGGCATCCTTTGCAATAGTGGGGTCTCAAGTGCCTCCAAAGATGAAGAAAGCTGAATTGCCTTTAGAAAGTCAACATGACAAGCCTCTGCACGAAACTGATGCTCAAGGTGAGGATCAGAGTTCTCCCAAAATGAACCACAGCCATTCTCAGTGACAATGAAGATCCTGAGCTCCTCCTCTACTTAGAACAGCCATGTTCATCAGCAAAGCCAGTATGACAAGGTGCTCTAGCACAATAACCCCCTGCACAAAGCAGCAGCTTTCAATAGCTCCAACAGCTTCTCCAAAGAGCCCACCTAACAGCCTAAATCCAGCTTTCCCATTCTTCTTATGCTACTGGCAACAACCTTCTGGTTGGCCTTGCACGCCCAGCACCATGCTAGTTCAACTCATCTGGGTGTAACAACTTGACCACCAGGTAGCAATTCACTACAAGAGAGCATACCTGCAAAGACAAAGGAATTAGGACAGGGTTACCCATGCCATTTAGAGTTTGCCTCTGGTTAAAAATTTCCCTGTAGGCTAGAAATACTACCACAGGATTTAATATTTACCCTCTTATGTTTCAATACTGTTCACTACAATTTATTTCCATTCCCTATTCATTCCTTCTAGAATGGGAAAGTTGAGAACAATGCATCATATGTTGAAAAAATATATACCTTTCTCTTTGATATTTACAGGGTATCACAGTTGATAGCTTGCCTGGATTCCCAGAAGAAATTAGACTTCGGATTTTCAGCAATGCAACAAATGTTAGGAATATTGACTCTATTTTAACAATAAATTTTATTAGTACGTGTTTACAATGTATAATGATTACTTTATTGTGGGGAGTCAGTGCATGTACAAAATGCATTTTTAAAAATCCTCTTCCCTTTAAATTATTTCCCCCTTCTTCCACCCTTCATTCCTTCTTCTTTGAGTAATATCTATTTTTATATGTTCTATTATTTACTTTTTATTTTTCTCTTGTTCCTGCTTTAGGTTTCTCATATAAGAGAATCCATGCATCCATATGCATTTCAATAAGGAAATTAATACAACAGAATAGTAAAAATTTAAGATATATTCTAAACTAATAAGAGTTTAGACCATGTGTATTGAAATTCAACATCCTATCCTTGGAAAGAAGAAAAATTATTTAAGTATGTACTCTGTGATTGTCTCTAATGTTATTTTACCCTGCACTACCTCAACTTATGAGGAAAGACAACTGTAAGACAGCCTCGGGCAAGGGCTTCAGAAGGAATTTTAGAAGTTATTGTTATCATAAGAGATGATAGCTTTCTGCATGGTGTTGTACACAAAGACAATCCAGGGGGATATATTGTGGAAGGGGAAGACAGTGACTTGATTATCTTGACTATAAGTTTAGGGTAACGTATGTGATTGTTTCCTAATCTTTAACAAAATATTTTCTAAAACCTAAAAAATATAATGTGCATATAAATATAGAATATAAATTTAAATAAAGCATTTTGTGCAGCAATACACATCTTAAAATATGCATTATTTTAAAGCTAAAAAGGTTTATCAAAGACTAAAAATAGAATGTTTTTAAAGCCAAAGAAATATACTAAGTTAAGGCTAATTTTTCATTGCGGAAACCAAGTCATTTCTTATAAACATGTCACACGCTGTGAGTATCCTGTTTGTAAAGCCTCTAGCAGAAACCAGTTGTGTCACTCACTGATGCAGTAGAAGAACCTTCCACGCCTGCAAGCTCCGCCCGTGGCTAGAGTCCTAATCAGTTGTATTTACTTATTTTATACAGCACTTTCACACACTTTTCCTATGTTTAGATGTGTAAATTCATAAGCACCTGTTGTTGCATTATAATTATACATGGTATTCACTGAATTCAGAGAATGTATGGTTTGTAGCTTAAGTGTGATGCTCTATGGTATAGGGCTGAGATGTGCAATAGTCTATACCAGAGATATTTGAAAGGACACTGTACTGACACAATACTAGTAGACGACTGTCAAAATCATCTAAGAATGTATTTTTCAGAATATATCCCATTCTCAAGCAATGCATGACTTAGATTATATGATAGTGTACAGGTCAGAAATAAATTCATATGGTTATAGACAATTCATCTTGATATGGGAAAACTTTCTTGAACTTAGCTTCTGCAATAAAATTTCATTTTAAAGCTAAAGCAAAAGTAACTAGGAGAAGTAAAAAGAAAAAGAAAAGTAAATTGATACTCAAACAAAACAGAAAAGGTTTACCGGTCAAAAGACATGATCTACAGAGAAGGTCTATTCTATGGAATAAGGGAAAATATTTTCAAATCATATAAATGGTAAATTTCTAAAATACATAAAGAACTCCTGCAACTCAATAGTAAAGCAATCATGTTAAAAGTAAAAAAATGAAAATAAGTATATCTGAAAATAAGAAATATTCTGTAAATAAGATATACAAATGGCCGAAGGTTATATATTGTTGCTTACCATCATCGAGTATTGGGGGACATAAATCAAACCATAATGAGACATCAATCCACACTCATTTGGACATTTTTCTCTGAAGCAAGAAAATGTAATTCATAGGTCAATTAATAAGTGTTAGCAAGAGTACAGAATACGTGAATGTTTATATGCTCTTGTGGGGGATGTAAATTGATAAAACCATTATGGAAAATGATATGGAGATTGGTCTAAATAGAACTTATATGTGATTCAGAAACTCCTCCTTTGGGTAGGTATCCAGAGGGACTGAAATCGTAGTCATGGAACGCTACCTACTATCCCATGGTCATTACAATGTTAATTATAGTTGTAACATAGGAAACAGCCTAAAAGGCTACTGGACGATGAGAACGTTTATATGCATACTCAACGTAATATTATTTACTTTTGAAAAAGAAGTTGATCATGTGATTTGTGACAGCATGGATAAATTTAAATGACATGATGTTTGATGAAATAAGCCAAATGTAGAAACACAAATGTTGTAATGTTTTATATGTCACTACAAAATGCTTAACCTGATAGCAGAGAGTATAAAATATTTCTCAAAAAAATGAAGACAGGAATAAAAGGTTATGCAGGGGCCAGGGAGATGGCTCAGTGGAATAAGCACTTCCCTGGCAAGCGCAAGGGCCTGAGTTCAATCCCCAGTTCCACAAAAAAAAAAAAAGTTATCAGATCAAATTATATAATTCAGTTATATAAGATAAATTACTCTTATAAGTTCAACATACAACATACACCACACTTAGTACCAATTAGTGACACTGATTACTTGAAATGAGCTTAGAGTGTAGATATTTACTTTTGTCATCAAACACAAAAGGAAAGTAAGAATCACATAAAAGAGCAACTATGGGAAAAGAAATACGTCCTACCTTCATTGTGGGAATTACTTTACCATACATATATTTTTGACCAGCAAGTTGTACTACATAAATATATCTTTATACAATATTCACTGGTTAATCATATCTCAATAAAAGCACTTGAAAATAATTTAAGTTTCATAAACCTGTTAGCTTATTGTAAACAACATTTAATCATACAAGTGATTGACCAATTGTTAGCACAATTAGAAACAAGAGATATGATGACAGCACACAACAGTGAAAAGAAGTAGGTCAGATCTCCACACAACGGTCGGAAGATAGTGCTTCTGCATCTGGTGAAGAGGGGATCACCATTTAGAGAAAGAGCTTGCAGCTGCTCGCAGTTCACAGATAATTTGTAAAATAAAAGCAAAGTGGATGTAGCCAGCACTTCACCCAACTCAGCAGAAGATGGGCTGTTCTATATGGCCATGTGTGTAGGGTGGGCTTCTAGATTTACCCATTGACTTAAATGCAAGAAAAACTCTTTCAAATATTAGCCTTTAAGTAGTCATTGGGGAAAGGACCGCTTATGTCCTCTGTAAAAGGAAATAAACAAACAACAACAACCAGCCAAAATGAGATATAACAGACACTAGAAGAGGGGCAACTATTGAGATTTAAGTACTGCCAGATCCTAAACGGAATCATGACAGGATGGATACAGGGAGCCCCAATCAGAGCTGCGGAAGAAATTGCTCATGGTTCAGCGATGGTAGGAGGAGTGAGGGGACCGACAAAGAGCAAGAGAGATAATGAGAGCAGAAACAGAAAACTGGAGGATTTTAAACCGATAATGTACATTCTGATCTATAAAACGAGGTTTTTTCAGAGAGCCTTGTGGTGCAATGGATAGCGCACTGGACTTCTAGTAATGAAAAAAGAGTCACAAGGCAGAATAGAAAAATTAATAGTGGTTTCTATAAGATTAATAAAGACGTCCACACATTGTGAAACTAAATACTTTATACCATTTCCTATGGAAATGATAATCATTGTCATTTTAAAATTTTATTTTATTTATTTTGTATTTTTTAAGGAAGCGTCCACAGGGTGTTCAGGGTCTCACTACTAGATCGGACTTGTGGTGACTCTCCCATTTATAGCCTCCTAAGAGCTGGGATTACAGGTGTGCACCACTATGCCCAGTCTCAATCATTGTCTCAGCGCACCCCTGGGGCGTGGCTGGCACCGCAGGCCCAAGAATGTAATCCCCACCCCTGCACTTGCTTGCAGGCTCTTTAATCCGCTGAGCTATTTGGCCAGCCCCATTTTAAAAATTTAAATAAATGGCCCGCCAGATAACTCAGTGGACAAAAGCTCTTGCTTTGGCAGAGCGCAGAGGCCGGGGCTCAATTCCCAGTTTGCCGCGCAGGCCCCAACCCTCGGGCATGCTGAGATGGCGATCGAGACTGGGCGTGGGGGCACGCGCCTGTAAACAGGTGGATCACTACGAGTCCAATCTACATAGTGAGACCCTGTACACCCCATATACCCTGTCCTAAATTCACTGAAAAAATTTTTTTGAACATTTACTTTATTCATTGATCGTACATCCTTCGCCGGAATGAGATATGCAGGACCTCAAATACGCATCCAATATACTCCTTATTACTATCTGTAACTGCTTTAGCTTGGCTAGCCTTAACTATCTAGATTTCTATCAACATTCTGATCTAAGTGTCTATCAGCTCTCAGTAGAGCATTCTATTTTTATTTTTATTTATTTATTTATTGTATTTTAGGGAAGCTTCCACAGGGTGTTCAGGGTCTCACTACTAGATCGGACTCATAGTGATTCTGCTGTTTACAGCCTCC
>NDGM011123810.1:0-14782 GCA_002564305.1 Octomys mimax
TAATCATCAACAGAACCCAAAAGCCTGCTAGGCCTTCCTGGGGGGATATAATGGGAAAGAAGGAGCGTGTGCATGGGAGGATGAGGGAGATATCTGAGGACCTTGTGAGGGAGACAAACCTCTCTGATGTCATCTTTCCTCTATGCCCACGAGGATGTGGTGAGAATCATTTTGCTTATAAATTGAAATACAGAACTAAATCATTACAATGATATTGGCATATGGCCTAATGCTGCAAAATGGCTTTGTGAAATGAAGATTACAGATTAATGTACCATACAAAGCTATCATGAGCTGAAGGGAAAATACTAGGACATCTCCTTTGCCTTGGCAAGATGTACTATTTGCAAGTCAGGAACCTCCGTGTCTAAAGTGAACAGTTCCGTCAGTGTGGCATTCTGCACTTGTGGCGGCGAGAGGGCATAATCACTGGCTGCTGCTTCACTCTTGTCCTTCACTGTCTCCTAATGAATTGTTCCCCTCTTTAGAGAGACAGGCAGGCAGATACAGTATGATTCCATTTCACTAATCATCAAGTGTACATTTGCACTTCCTCTTCATAGATATATTGGAAGCAAGAATTCAGCATTCTCATATTTAGAGGTGTCAGTGGCACAAGCATTCAGAGTATGTGCTCTCATGTTTCAAAATTCAAATGCTTTTCTTAACAGGGACTTCTTTTTTTAAATCTCAATATCTTATTTTACTAGCACTTCAGTGAGAAAAAACATCTTTCCTCCCAATGTTTTACTCCACTTTCACAAACTTCTATTCACACTGCAGAAATAAAAATATGGAAAGATACCAAAATAGATAAATTATATTTGTATGAGATGTTTGGTTCTATATACCAAATCAGAAGTACTCTAACCAATTTATAATATGGGATGATCAATGCCTCTTTTTCCATCATAATGGATTATTCTCTTCTGCATTGATAACTATCACTACTTAGGAATACAATGGCTACTTTTATGTTGCAGTCATCTCTAGTAGAATTTTCTATTAGACAGAAACATCTAAATTCTGTGATCTTGTCTTCACAGAGATGACACTCATCTTAAAAAGGAGACAACTGATCATTTTAGACATTTTCTTTTTCAGGCTTTCAAATTTCATATGCATGGTGATTTAACTTATTCGAACATAAAACATTAACATGATTAAAAAGACCTAACATGGTTTCATGAGCAGCTTCTTCCATATCTTCCCAGAACTTCTTTGAAGCTTATTTTCAGATCCTATTATAGCAAATACCATTTCCTGTGAATGTCTATGAACTAAAAAATCCTCCCTACTAACACAAAAGAAAAATACCACTGGAGTTTTGGTTAACAAATCATTTTCTTTTTTGCATGCATAAATTTCTTTTTAATTCTGCCTGAATAAGGTAACTCATTTCATATTGTTTCACTGTGACTTTAAAGAACAAAAGAAATTATGCTGTCCTTTCATACAACCAGCAACTGAAACTCATATATCAATCAGTGTTTATTGTTATATAACATGCATTTTTCAAACTTCTGACTATACTTTTTTTTCTTTTTCTGTACTGGGAATTGAACTCAGGATCCGGCACATGCCAGGCAAGTGCTGATTTACTGAGCTATCGCCCCGGCCCCATATACTCTTGACCAATTTTGTTGTTGTTGCTGTTTTTTTGTACCAGGGATTGACTTCAGTTCCTTGCGCTTGCTAGGAAGGTGTTCATGCCACTGTGCTTTCTCTCGAGCTTGACCAAATCTTAACTGAATAGTTTTCCTGTGTTGATTATAATGGGAGAACTTCATTAGTTGTCATTACTGTCCATCTAGCACAATAGGGTTGCAGAGTTTCAAGCCAAAGTCTTATAAATTTTTAAGCATTTTATTTATTTTTTTGCATGCAATTACCATACTGCTAGATTTTGATTCAACTTTGTAACTCTTCCTTTGTTCAATGACATATTAAACACAGAGCACTCTCTGTATCAGAACTCACTGTGGAACATACTGCCTAAGGTCTACAGTCTTACAGGAAGTAGGTAGTGATGGCTCATTATATAACAAGCATTCTGTTAGATACTTTATGGGTGTTATTGTTCATCTTCACAATTCTTCCAGTTCACCTTCATCCCATTTCATAGCTGCAAAATCTAATAAGTCGGGACATTTTATAACCACCTAAGTCTGTACATGAGAGCTCAAGATGCATTCTGAGCTCCACAATTCAAGAGGCCTTTCACATCCTAGCAGGAATCTATGAATAAGCTAAATCCAGAAAAAAAATCAAGGCTACACACAACAGCTGTAACAAAAGTAGCATCATAAGAGAAGTACAAGACAAATGTTATGGGGACTTCAATTAAAGGGAGTTTGTTTCTGGTTGGAGAGGTGTGGGAATACATCTTGGAAAGCAGTTTTAAAAAAGTTCCTTGGAAATTATGATGGTGATTACAGAAGTGATTAGAAAAGATAGGGGCATAATTTGGGCACAGAGTAGATTACATAGTGAAAACAAGGAAGAAAATGTTAGTGCTGAGAGTGTAATCATGTTTCTCAAAGCATGAATCTCACTTTACCTTTAAAGTTCATACAAGCACAAAAAAATTATTCTCTGGTGTAAGTATATTCGTATTTGCCCTACATTAAATGAAACCATTTCTTTCAGCATCACAATATTTTTTCTTCAGAAATAGAACTCTTTATTGAAATATGCCCTCCTACAATCTGCTAGCTTCCTGCCTAGACCTTGTATGCCTCTGAATCTCTGAACCTGAATCTTATATGTGCTCGTAATCCATATTACACAGGTCACAAGATTTTAAAAAGAAAACAACGTAAAGGAATTAAAATCATGAGAATATGATGCCTGCAAAAACATATTCACAGCTAATTTTTTCACTTCTTAAAAGTATTCCAAGATGCAAGCACTACAATCCTAATTTTATAGTCTGACACAAAGTGACACAAAGGTCTGAAAGTACTTAAGTTGAAATGTGAACTCGGGCCCATCTGACCCTTTTTACTGCCCCCTCTGCCCCAGCTATATAAGAGACAGCTTTATGAAGCAGCAGTAAATCAATGGCAACCCACTAGAACATCAAAAAGAATAAGAAAGGAAAAAAGGGAATTGTTAGAAGTCTCAAGAAGTTAGACGTAAGTAAATCTAAGGAAGTAGCTGTGGTAAGTGCACTTTGAAAATTTGGCAGTGAAAGATAGGCATGTCTTTAAGACAGCAAGAAATTTCACAGAAAATGTTTAATTATGTTCCTTTAAGGTCAAGAAATACTTTATCATATTTTATAAGAAAAGTCAAAAATGTCAATAGTGAGAGATTAAAGATGTGAGCAAAAAGGGTGTTGTGAGATGCACTCCTTGCGTTACAACAGATGGTACTGCTCTGCAAGTGTACTGAAAGGGGTGACTGCAATATTCAATACTGTCTAGGGTTGAATTATTTGATTATTTTTTGTGAAACTCAAAACACTGCATTTCTGAAATCATCATTAGCAATGAGTACAATTTAAGCAAAATATGATAAATGGGAGAGTACTATCTTTCACTTCCAGGAGCATGACGATCTACTGAAGGCACAGTTCTATATCAGAAATATCACAAGTAGACAAGTGCTGGACAAGGGACATTGCACTGGATGATCCCAATTAAAAGTTACAATGTAAAGAAGCTACCTAGTCAAAACAATTGTTTTCATAAAATGTAAGGATGGTTGGACAATATTGGAATACAGAGAAGGTGGGAAGAGTTTTATTTTCATGATCAGATTTAGGATTGGAAAAATGTAGCTCTAAAGGGCTGGGTTAGAAACTCAGCTTTTTATTAGTTCAGAACAATTGCACTTATTGTACAAAGTTGGTACATGTATATAGCACATCTTGTTTCATTTTTTTGTCCACTTATACCCTCTCCACTTGCTGTTGTACTTTCTATTTGCAAAAGAGTCATCTCCCTGTTTCCTATTACCTAGAGAATTCAAGTAAATCAGAAAGAAATTTGATTTCAGGTTTCTTGTGGCATCTGCTCTTTTTTATTGTAGCACTTGGGTTGACATTTTTGTCCTATTTTTAAGACTATAATTAAATTTCAGGTAGGTGTGGAGCCACATGTATTGTTGCATTTTTAGAGCCCCTTGCAAATCCTGACATAATAAGCATTAAATAATTACTTTATTGTGGGAACCGTGTTATGGACAATCGGGTCTAATGAGATGCAACAAGTGAAATTGCTTGAAAAAAGTTGCAAAATAATATAGGAGATTCTGCTCTAAACAACAATCCCTCCTATTATTAAAATAGTGTTCAGCCTTTGTCAATTTACTATAGTTGGTGTTTTGAACACAAGGGAATGAGTCAGAGTAATATATTGGACAGAGGAACTATGCAGTACTTAACACAATATAAGAAGCAATTGATAGAGGGTTACTAAACTAGACTTCTTCAAACAAGTTAAAATGTCAAGATGCAATTCATTCCACAATTTGAGATGGGCGCTTTTATGGAGCCAGATTTAATTCACATGGAATGGCCTTCACACAAAACTGCCCCACCTTCTTAACCTGTGCTGGCCACAAATGTTCCTGACAAAGATATTTTGCTGTTGATTAATTGGCCGATTGGTTGGCTCTTAACACTTCAGTTTTGTTTTCTGAGAGAAACAGCTAAAGATGGATCAATATCAATAGTAGGCGTAGAATCTTCAAGTGTAGCTGTCGGATCCAGGGCTGACCAAAGAACAGAAGGAGAAAGAGAAGACAGAGGGATGTGAACCCTGCACAGTGGATCCAGATGGCCAAAGCACAAGGCTGACACCAGAGGCATCTCCTCCAGTCTCCAAGTGTTTAAGTAGCTCTTTTCCTGTCGCCTCCCACAGTATCATCTATGCCAGATGCTTTCTTAAAGTTAAGTTCCCTCTTCTTGAGATTTTTTTGTTTCTTAAATGATTGTGAGATCTAATAGTAATATGAGTTATATATTAGCTAACATTTAATAAAATAGACCAGAAAAACATTAAGTACAATTCCTCAGATGGTAAACTATATAGAGTAAGGCATATATTTCATTTTTTTGCAAAAGTAAAGTTGAGCAAACAGGCCAAGGTGATGCACAAGAGTAAGAATGATCCATATAAAATAAATCAGAAACAAGAACTCAAATCTCACATGATCTCTCTTATATTGCAAATAAAAAGGTAACTAAAGGAAAAAATAAAAGAGAGATAATAGGAAATAGCAGGAAAGATCTTTTCCAAAAAGAGAGGGGCCTCGGAGATGGAGGGTGGAAGGATGAGGAGGAGAAGGGAAGAAAGTAGAATTAAGTTCTGTTATGTACAAATACAACTTACCATGACTAGTGAGACCATACTGCATGGAAATGTGCACTAATAAAAAGAAAGCAATGAATAACAGGGTTTAAAAATAGAGATGGAAGAAGGAACATAATTTTTAAAAATGAAAAAGAAGTACTTCAAGGACTGAAGAATGTTGATAACGAGTCATCCAGCTTGGATTCTAGAAACACAAATAGTTCACCATCATATATATTCTCCCTAAATTACAAGTAAGGGCAGCTGCTTTGCTGTCGCTCTTTCCCCTTTGAATTACCTCTTCAATAAGCCCATTCACAAATTTAAATAATCTTATTTTTAGGTCCTCCGGGTGAAGAAAAGAATGATTAAATATCATTTTGTTAGCTAACAACTGTGTGAATTTCATTCCATCTCTATGAGAATGTTAGTTTTTCACTGATAACATAATCCTTTTGGATTATTTAATAACCGCATCAGGCACATTATACAAAAAGACAGTTAACCCTATTAGATGAAGCTCCCCAGGAAAATAATGCTGCCCATGTAGCTGAAATCATATATATATATATATATATATATATATATATAGATAGATAGATAGATAGATAGATAGATATAGATATAGATATAGATATAGACATAGATATAGATAGTCAAACACAGTGAAAGTTGGTGGCTTGGCTGTGATTTAAGGTCTTAATTATTTTTCAATTGTGAGCATCTCACTGTTTAAAACAAATTTTAGTTTGCAAATAAGAGGAGTCATACAGACCTCTGTTTTGAAATGTTTCCACACTTACCTGTCTACCACCTCAGCCTATGACAGGCTTATTCACAATATCAAGTATCAATTTCTGTAAATGATAGTCAAGGGTAAGAAAATAAATTGGTGTGATATTGATGAGTTAATTTCCAGCCTCTACGTGTTGAGTCTGTATTTCCATGAAAGCAATGTAGTTATTTTCTACTACATGTAGGCAACTTAATCCAACATTTATCAAATATCCCTTAAGGGAAGCAGTCTGCTATAAGAGATAGCGGCACCGTCACACTGAATAGACCCCTGCCTTTGAGAAGCTGATAACTGATGCTGAGACTGAGAACAGGAACTCAGAGTGGAATTTCTCCTGAGTCAATTCTGCAGTGTAATACCTATGTCCAGTGCCTCATGTGGCCTACGAAACTCATTCTAGTTCATTCCTGAATCTGCCTTTCAGTAAGATGGGACAAATTCAGTCATTTTTTGGATCTTTGGCAGATATAAAATGATACCCTGCTTTACAAGATTTATATGTGGATTGGTAGAAAGAAATTTAATATGGGCATATAGAAGCCAGTCAATAAGTGACACAAAGCAAAAAGAAAGTCTTAAAAATGAGTAAGTGTTTAAAGTGTCAGCCAACAAAGGATTTAAATGGTATTTGAAAGTGAAGTCTAGAATATGTTGCAGAAATCACATTCTGCTGTGCAGATATTGGTGAAAGTCATAAATCATGCATTATTCACTTTGCCTCAACATACAGCAGTCAGTATTTTAGCATCTCTTAATAAAAGGATAAACTTAAATTAGGAAATTAACCTCTTGCAAAATAGGAATTATAGTGGAATTATGCATTAATTTGAATTTTTTTGCAAGCTTAACTCTATAGGGTCTTTCTCAAAATATACTTTATAAAAATTATGGATCAATTTGAAGAGAACTACCAAAACGAATAGGTTTGTCTATCAATAGGCTAAAAAGAAGCTAACTATTTCCTAATGCTGCAAGCCTTCTGAGAATCTTCATTTTAGGAATAAAAGATATCATTCACTGAGCACATATGACCGAAAGGTTATTTTTCTTGCAGCCACTCAGATTTTTAGGGAGCAGCCTACATCTGCTGCCAGGCCTTTCTTTGCTAGGGTTCCCCACCAAGCCTCCAAACAGCTCTAATCAGGAGATGCCAGTCTACCCATATGAAACACCAACGGTTGCCCGGGAAACACAACAAATGTATAGCTATTTGATATTTCTCATCAAATCAGTTTTGCTCCAAAATATTCCTCATACAAGACAGTTTATTTTATAGGTCATATAGGTGTTGTGTCTCTATAATTAGTAATGTATTATGATTATCATATTGGTTATATTTTTAATCATTCTACGATTATCAATGCCTCATTTTTCTTTAGGATGGCTGATGATCATACATTATAAATTGTATGTGCTTTTCTCTGTAAACCTCGGATTCTTAACACATTATTCCACAACTAAGCACATGATACACAGTCAAAGTAGTTGTTCGTGACTGAAGAAAACTTAAAATAAGAACTGTTAGAACTTATGATGAAATTAAGTATTTTCAGTATTGTAACCAAAGAAAAATTGCCATAGAGGGTTTTGTTGTATAATCTACACTTAAATTTATTTGAATTCATCAACTGGCATAACTTCAGCATCAGTTCATTCAGTTTAAACAAGCCTACCCCTTGCAAAAATGAGGTATAGACAAAATGTCATTGACTACTGATAGGACCACTAGATTCTGAACAGTTCTCCAGTTATCTAGCACACTTAATACTATTTTACATAAAGCTTTCAGGATCATGATCCCTTATGAGAAGTAGCAAGCAATCAGTAAAAGCAGTGTATTTGTGGATGTCAGCTTCCTATTTAGGAACATTCACATGTTGGGCAAAGGGTACGTAGATTAACTAGGTCAAATTTCTTTCATTCTCCAGTGAAAGTCTGTGGATGCATCATACAAAAAAAAAACTCCAGAATTTCTCTTCATAAATCTGGGACTGTGCAATTTTTAAAAAACAATGGAAAGCAATCTTCATTAAGGCAATATACACTTAGATAATTGTTAAAATACGATATTTATATACAGTGGTGTGATATAAGTAGGTGTGCTATTGTAATTAAAAATGTATTAATAACATGACAATGATTTATTATAAGAATGCTCAGGATATTTAATCCCTAATCTCATGTGCTCATATTTTTAATCTCATTTTGGACAAGATACTGTACAGGAAGCTGTTTCCACACGTAGTTTTGAAGTGCTTACATTCGTGTTTGTGAGTTTTGTTGACTTCATTATTTATCTTATTTCTCAGCATATATCATGTAGAGAGGACCATAATTTGACACATCAGTAGGACATCTTTTTTAAAAGAACAAAAGTTTGAACTTGTGCTACTAGAATCTTGGGCCAGGCTTGGTGGCGCAGCCTAGAATTCAGTCATGTGGAGTTGTGCTAGAAGGGTCCCAAGTACCAGGCCAGCTTCAATGTCAGGATGGGACTATGCCTCAACACACACACACACACACACACACACACACACAGCCCAACACCAACCACTAAAATTAAGGGTCTTTAGTACCACATGAGTCACCTCAATTTTTCTTCTCCTAAAGTGATTAAATTTTCTTTAAACAGTTGTCTGAGAATAGAAAAATGCTTTTAGCATCTAAGTTTAAAAATGATTATTTTGAGGGTGGGAGATAGCTCAGCAGTCTAAGTGCCTGCTTGGCAAACACAAGGAGTCCAGTTCTATCTCCGGTACCACATGCTGTACTAGCCCTGGGAGCCCAGCCAGCCACTGAAATGGCATGGTGGGGCACACCCGTAATCCCAGCACTGTGCAGGCTGAGACAGGAGGATCACTACAAGTGTGAGCTGCATAGTGAGACCCTCTACCAAATAAATAAATAAATAAATGATTAAAAACTATTATTATTATGACCACCAAGGTCTAGATAAATATACCATTGGGCTACTGAAAAGATCATTATGTTTCAGAGAAACAGAAAACAAATAAACTCAGTATTTTATAATAATGTAAATTGTGTTTCTATTGGTTTAATAGCAATATAAGTGTCAACATTTCTTTTTATTCTATAGAAATATTTCAGAAAACATTTGAAACAATTCCAAGGCTTGAGCACATACACATTGCTCTATTATTCTTTAGTGTTTCCAGTAACTAAGTAAAGTTTTCTTTTTACTCTGATTACAGTAATTTATTGATGGTCTTAATCAAGGTTACTTACTTATATGTAAAAATTATTTATAAAGCACTGCCTGTAGAATTTTTGTTGAGTCTTTAGATTATACAATTTGTGTCATATTTTTCTAAAATAGAAGCAATTTAATTATGTTCTTTGACCATTGTGATGATTGTGTTCCATACATGATAGCTATTGATAAGAGAATCCGCTTATAGAAAAGTTTCAAGATATTTTTTAAACAGCATGTTATATTGATCACATATCAAAAAAAGATTCAGATAATTTAATAATGAAGAATTATTATTCAACTAGATTTCATGTTTTAGAAAAATACACTATTTCATTCCATTAAACTACCCTAAAATATTATTAATTTTAGTGTGAAAGAATATTACTTAAATATTACTTCATTAAATAAATGAGTAAAAGAAAAAATTGTTTTTCTAAAGAATTTAGAAACTTAAATTATAGGACTTAAATGTATGAATTAATTAAATCATAAGGTAAATATCTCTATTGATAGAGTGATCATTAACTAACTTCGTTTTTGAACAATTAGTGTTTAAGTTGCAGTCTAACATATCTCTGATAATATATCTTAGTGTATTTTTTTCATGTTGAGCAATCTTTAAAATACTTGTATTCTTTGAATCTTTTCCAATCAAGTGCCATTATGTTAAATAAGAGTTACTTTATACAAATATAGCTTCCCACATTGGTCTATACCCATACATACATTTTTTAAGTTTAAATATACATGCACACAACTGATAAATGGTGATATAAATGACATTCATATAGGAAGTATAGGGAATATCTCTTGTGAACCTCACTTCTTCTTTTCTGTATTTAGAACAGGGTCTGTAGGGTCCACAGGGTCTCACTATGTAAATCTTCCTGTTTTCAGCCACTCAAGGGCTGGGATTACAGGCCTGTGCTGTCATGCCAGTCTCAATCGCTGTCTCAGCGCGCTTCGTGGGCTGGGCTGGCACAGCAGGTCCAGGGATTGAACCCCAGCTGCTGCACTCTGCCTAAGCAGGCACTTTAGTTCTCTGATCTATCAGGCCATCCCTGAGTCTCACAATTTTTATGAATGAACAAGTAAACACTTAAAATTGACTACAAAGATTATATATGAAGATATCTACCCGAAAGTGCATTTCACCTCAATGTAAAAGAATAGATCTATAGCACCCCAAGTAACAATCAGTTTTGAACTATACAAAATTAAATGTATAGGGCTGGGGTGATAGGTCAGAGGCATAAGCACCTGCCTAGCAAACGCAAGGTCCTGAGTTTGATCACCAATCCCCCTCTCCCCCAATACATAGAGGCTTATATAAATTCTTAGGAATAGTTAACAAATGTTAGCATTATATGACTAGACGATATATTTCACTGAGTTGGAAAAGAAAGTATGTTCTTAAAAAACTATTTTCTGTTTTTGATTGGTGGTTTGTCAAAATCTCATCTAAGTGAATAAAATAAAATATATTTTTCAGTGTTAAATTCCTTCATGCAAATTTTCCTCCAGCTAATTTAATACTTATGGAAGATTAAGCATTCATTTATTTTTGTGATGAAAAGACATTAAGATGAAATTTCTAGCACTAAGTAACTGGGAACTTCCCAGCCCTAATTCACATTTAATAGAGTATCTCAAGAGGTTCTACTACTTTATATAATCTTGTCAGTTACACTTGGGTCTTAATTTGTTTCCTAGGCAAAGAGAAAGAAAGGCATAATGAACTGGTGACAGATACACAGCTTCATAACTATATATATATACATATATATAAATATCAGTAAATCGACATTTATTTAATGTATTTATATATTTAATACATTAATATTTATTGCATATAGGTATATCTATTATATTCTGATTAAATTCTAGGTTATTTTCCAGTGTGTTATTAATTTTTCCTGCATTTCCTAACCTTAAACATGACAATTTAAATCCAGAGTTAAACCATTAGTCAAATAGGTTATGTGCAAAAAATGATAATTATTTTACAAGATATAACTAATTAACCTTGTCTGAGCATCTGCAATTGGAAGATCACATCTGTACCAGTACCTGTGGTCTGTCATTCACATTTCATTCACGTATGAGAAAGCCACAGAATACACGGGAGCTCTGCGTGGGCAGGGTCAGCGAATGGCAGCAGCCGTCCTGGGGAGACTCGGTAGGGCAGGGGCTACAGCAACGGTGTGCTCTGTCTCTGTCCCACTCATGGGCCGCTCAATCTTATTTGGGTTTTCTGCTCCTAAATCTGTCCTTTACGACAATTCACCTACTTTATGCTAATGACATAGAGACAGAAATACATGTTTAGAATCAAGAAAAAATTATTTCCTTTCACCACTTCGAGTTATTGCGAATAAAATCTATTCAAGTGATGACCTACAAGGACGTAAGGAGCTTATTTGTGAACAGAAGTTCCGAACCCCTCAGATAACAAGAAAGGCATTTCGGGAAAGGCGTCCGCGTGTCTCCGGTTGGCTTCTTCACCATTCATCCTAGACACCGCTTTCCGGCCAGGCTTGAGTGTTCTCCATGCCGTGGCTTCTCGTGTCCGCGGACCTGCGTTCGCAGAAGGAGCGATGCATGCAGCACATCGCGAAGCCTGAGCCTTCCCGAGAGGCAGCGGCTGCCAGGACTGCCTCTGCGGACTTCAGTGATAAAACCAGTCTTGTTACATCTCCAACTTCTCCGGAGAATACGCTCTGGACCGCCTAGTGCATGAGCGTCCCCGCAGGTTGATGCCAGCGCCATGGAGCACGAGGTGCACACCCGGGGAGCCGCGCCGTGTCCCCGCGGGAACAGCAAGCCGGGCCGGCCGAGCTGTCCCGTGGCTCCCCGACTCCCACCCGCGGAGCGCTGTGCGCCGGTCTGGGCGCCCGGGACTCCACCGTCTTAAACATCAACAACCTATTTCTGAAAAAAATGGCTAAATGCGCTTAACCATACCTCATGTACTGATTTTTTTCCCTGATCGCTCAGTAGCCTGTTATGTTTACTCTCCTCGAGTTACCTTTTCCACTGTCTCGTCACATTTCACTTATTTATTTTTTTTTAAATTGGTAATGTACGTGTACAGGGTATCGCTGCGCAAGTTGGAATCGTAGCGATTCTCCTGTCTCAGCCTCCCCAGCGCGGGGTTACGGGCGTGCACACCCCCCACCCCACTCCGTGCACCTCGGAGTGGGGCTGGCGCGGCACGCGGTGCAAGAGATGGAAGCCCGGCCCGCGCTTGCCCAGGGAGGCACTCAGACCACCAAGCTCTCTCCTCTGGCCCACATTTCACTTCCTATGAGCACCCAAGTGTAGAATGACTCAGTTAATCCTCATAAAGCACCAGCCCTTGGCGCTCCACCACTCATCTAGGCACCTCAGCTGATATTTGCGTCTCATACTTGCCTCTCTATCTTACTAATTTCTTCCGTAATCATTTGGCTCCTTTATTTAAAATCATCTCACAACGCCGCGGATCTTCAAGTTAAACTCTGCAGTTTAGCTTACCAATGTGTAGCTCTCACTTCTCTCTTCGTATCTTCATCCCTGTGTGATTACTGCATGCCGTTCCTTCTCACCTTCCCACGGGGACAGAGGCTGCTGCCAGTCCTGTGACCTGCTTCCTCTTCACCCCTGCCCTCTTTTCATTAATCGACACCAGAAAGTCGTCCTGGACCTTCCCTGTAATCCCTACATTCATCACACTAACCTACATACCTGTTTCCATAGTACCATCAAAAATTTATCACATGGTCATGCAAACCTCCGCTTAATCCCTCTTTTTCCTGATTTAACACGTCTAGAGGAATATTCATACTACCTGGGTTCAGGCATTTAGAAGTGTGTGCCATAGATATTCAATGAAGATTTTCACTCAAAGATTAGGTGGGAAACTTCAGCACAGTGACTGTTAAACTATGATGTATTTCATTTTTCATCTCTCACGGATATACTGTTTTTGAAAACCTTTTTACCAGACCTCAGCACGTCCTTTAAATAGTTCAAATTAGTATTTTTTGAAATGTTTCCTGTGGTATGATATGGTGGTGCATGCCTGAGATCCTAGCACTTGGGAGGCTGAAGCAGGAGGAACATTGCAAGTTCAGAAGCAGCCTAGGTTACAAAGTCAGCTTAAGGACCACCCGAACTGCACAGGGAGACCCTGACTCAAAAAGGAGAGAGAGAGAGAGAGAGAGAGAGAGAGAGAGAGAGAGAGAGAGGAGTGACACAGAGAGAGACACAGAGAAAGACAGAGAGAGAGAGAGAGAGAGAGGAGGGACACAGAGACAGAGAGAGAGACAGAGAGAGAGGAGGGATACAGAGAGAGACAGAGAGACAGAGAGAGTTCTAGTAAATTACTGTTTTTCAAACAGTGATTAGTACATACATACCAAGGTAAGGGTTTTTAAATGCTGAGTACATTTGGCCATGAATAAGACGGCTGTGGTTAGAAATGATGTTTTCTATATTCTATCTCTTTCTGGTTGGCATTGCTGTTTATTTTTAGACTGAGTGGCTCTTCCTCTACTTCATAATTGTCTCTTAATTTGTTTTCTTACTATCTTGCCAACTATCTTTACTTACTTTCAATACTTCCTTTTCCGTATATCAATTTAGAGATAATTTTATCCACTTAGAGCATATTAGGAAGGATTTTTACTATTATTGAAAAATGTCTTGTTATATCAGGGAATATATATAACACAAGCTAACTGAATAACTAATATCATCCAATCCATTAAACATATCATATTACTCTTATATGTTTTGTAAACAGAAGGGAAGACCTCAATCTATAGAGATGATGGATTTTTTAATATTTTTAAATACAAGGTATGGATTATAAATGATTATATTACTTAACCACTATTTGGTTAAGATAAACATCACTTTGAACACTTAATTTTTGAATTTTTTCATAATTTAAAATTTCTTCTGTCTTTTAGATGCTGAGCTATGAATATTACAAGTTATCAGCCTACCCAATGCGACTTTGAAAACCCTGGACTCCAAAAATGGAGGTTAGCTTGATGGTGTATCGCAGCAGTGCACACTTGCCAACCATACTCCAGGCCCCGACTGCAAATCCTATTATGGGAAAAAAAATATTTTTCATGTTCTCATATATTAAACCTTGTAACATTTTTTCTTAGAATGTTGTGTTTGGGATATAATAAAATTATATTCTTAAAATATTTTGGTCTCTAAAATAATTTTGTTCTAATTTGTATTATAATACAAAATAAAACATTTTACTAATAATTATTATGCATAGTATAGTTTTTGTTCCAGTACAAATACTAACAATAAGTTCTAGTAAGCTGAGGGACAATAATCTAGTCCTTTGCAGAAAGAAGGCTTTCTGGTTTCCCTCCGTCACTCATGGCGTCTGTCTGTCTCTCTGTCTGTCCGTCCGTCTGTCTGTCCATCTGTTCATCTGTCTGTCTGTCCATCTGTCTGTCC
>NDGM011123816.1:0-11247 GCA_002564305.1 Octomys mimax
GGGGGGTGGGGGAACTGGTCCTTTTCCTTTCCCCAAATCCAGAATTAAACAGCACCTTGAAGGGCATAAGCACCTGCCTGGCAAGTGTAAGGTCCTGAGTTCCATCCTCAGTACCGCAAAAACAAAACAGAACAAAACAAAACAAAACACCTCAGCTTGCATTCAGGAAATTCTAATGGAAACGTTTGCCTTCTCACATCATTGTGTGCTCTTAGTGAAGTGGGTAGGAGAGGAGAGACGTGATCTCTAAAGCTGTATTATAGAATTTATCTAGCACCCTAGTCCCGTATGCCTGGGGACAAATTAGCACTGTGATAGAGAGGAAAGGAAACGAGGGGAGGGGGCGGTTTCAGGAAGGACCCTTTGTCAGAAACAGCAGGCTGGCAAGACCCTGATCAGCCGAACAGTGGTTTTCCCTTTGTGGTGGCTGCACCTGGGCACTCAGGGCAAGGCAGGCGGCTCCAGAGCACCTTTCCTGCGGCGGCCAGGCTGCCCATGAGCAAGGGTCCAGCAGCACAACCGAGACAGGAACGGTTTCCCTTGGACCGAGCTCTCACTGCCACCCCCCCCACCCCGCCCACCCGGTTCCAGCCCCACCTCCACCACGTGACTGGATGGCGCTGGGAGAATGTTAATTGTGCAGAACAGCTGCAGCTTCCCAGCCAGGGGGTGCAGCCTTCTACTTCCAACCGGATGCAGGGCTCGGTGCAGCACGTCACACTTGCCCTTGTGTACACACACACACACACACACACACACACACAAGGTTCCTTACAAAGAGATCCTCAAAGTCACTGCCAAGCTCTCTCCTTGTCCTCCGTGGGGGTATCTACCACTTTCTCTCTGCAGATCTGGAAAACATGGTCTTTTCTTCCTGTCTACCACCTCTGATCCTTCCTCTCGGGTTTCCTTTCAGCTCTCATTGGATTCAGATAATGTATTCTCCAGCTTTCCCCATTGTAACAAATGGCCATGACTGGTCCTCAGGCCACCTTATCACTGCCAGTGTAAATTGGGAAATAGTCATGGTGGGAATGTTTATTACAGATGAGAAGCACACTGGAGATTTTCTTAAATTTCAGAAACTGCATTTCTGAAGAGAGTGATAAACTTTTTTTTTCTCAAACAAGATTGCGTGGCTACGAACCAACACATTAGACTTTCCTGGCAGAGCCGCTTCCTTTGTTCTCATCCAAGGATGTGGGTTTAAGTCTGTCATGTCAGCAGTGATTTGAAGTTTTGTTGTTGTTTTTGTACTATTTTGGATTTTTGTATCTCACTGAGTTGCCCAACCTGGTCTCAAAATTCATGATCCTCCTGCCTCAGTGTCCTAAGAGCTGGAATTAGAGGTGTGCACCACCTCTCCTAGCTGCAGTTCTTATCCCTTAACTGCCTGGATCACGGGTCATCTACGGCTTCCCAGAGACAGCAGTGATGTGAACTAGGAAGCCAAGAGCCTCCGAGCCAGCCCCTACCTGTGAAGACTCCCAAGGCCTTGGTAACTGCTTCACCTCTCTCTCACATGCCTTCCCTTCTGTTCTTTCTTCTCCTCCTTCCCTCCTTCCACCTTCCACCCAGTAATGGGGATTGAACCCAAGGCCCTAGGCCCTGAGCTAAATCCCCAGCCATTTTAATTATTAATTTTAATTTAATTTTGAAAGAGAACCTCCCTAAGTTGCCTAGGCTGAATTTGCAAACTTTCTGACTCAGCCTCCCGAAGTGCTGAGACTGTGGGCATTAGCCGTCACCCCCAGCCTTGCTTAGCATCTCTCAGCTGTATTTACCTCATCTGTAAAATGGGGATAAAAATGCCCACCTCATGTGGTTGTTGAGGTGATAAACTGTGATAGTCCATGTAGAGTATAGAAGTCCTTTGGGGCCTGCAGGGACTGGTTCCAGGAGGCTACCTGGGACACCAAGGCCAACAGACATGACGGTAGTATGTTTGCAGTAACCTACAATGTACCTCTGTACTTCAAATCATCTCTCAGTAACTTACAATATCTACTACAACATGAAAGCCATGTAAGCATACTGTATTATTTAGGGAATAATAACAAAAAAGTCTGCATGTGCAGTATGTGGTATAATGCAATGAATGCTCAAAGTTTTAAAAATTATTATAATAGAAGGGACATTGCCATTAATCCTCCTTCCTGAGTATCTTTAGTTGCACTCTCATGCCTCAAGGTCCTGAATTAATTCAAAATGTTTTCCTTTCATGGCTATTTTGACCGTGAGGAGAGCCAGAAATTACCCAGTACCAGACCCGGTGAATAAGGTGAATGAGGACAGTGTCATGTTTTTATGAGGTACCTTTCTGCTGCATTGCCCTAGGCAGCAGCATTAACTATAGTTTTAAAAATCATAACCTTGTAAAGACACTCAGAGAAGAAGGCTTCCAGCACTGCTTCAGAAACTGTCAAGCATGACAGGCTAAGAGTGTTCAAAGAGGGAGGATCCTGAGGGGGATTCATGGCAATGGATCTTTTGCTCTATTACATTTTTTAAAAAGTTTTAAACATTTACCATACTATATTTTGACCACAGATGGCATAGACACAATGTTTTTAAATGACTATTTTAACCCCACTGTTGGTTGAATCCAAAAATGTAGGACATAGGGATACCGAGGGCCAGTCGCTCCCAGCACCCAGCAGGCTTAGCAAATGTGGGGCCCCTACTTCTGCAGGGACAGCAGTGACCTCGTGAGCAGGGTGCGGGGGGATGGTGGTAGAGCCTGTGTGCTGCCTAGAGCCTGCGTGGAAGCTGAAGGCACCACCACCGCTTTGCTGAGTGCCCAGGGCGGGGCTTTGGAGCACAAAGACCCCATAATTATGAACAGCAGTGGCTATCAGGCAGCTGTGCCAGCACCCAGCATGCCCTGCAAAGGACTGAAAGAATGGTTCCTCTTCTTCTTCCTCTTCCTCCTCCTTCTTCTTTTTCGCAAAACCAGGGATTGAACTCAGGCCCTTGCGCTTGCCAGGGAAGCGCTTATTCCACTGAGCCATCCCCCCGGCCCCTAAGAATGGTGCTTCTTGAGCCCTTCTCTGAGTGCATCAAGCGCAGGACCCCAGGTTGCCATGTGCCTCAACAGTCACATCACAGGAAGGGGCTCCCTAAGCAGGGCAGCCTCAGGAGTCACTCTTTGCTGGCTTCACGGCTGTGCCACATAGATAATAAGACACATACAGAGCTACAGTTCCAAGCATCGAAGCGTGGCTGTCCTCTCACTAGGCCTCCGGCACCCGGGCTGTGCTGACCAGAAGGTGGCATTCCAGAAATCACAGAGCCATGCTACACACAAGGCTCAGCTGCGTGCTTGGAATACCAGATTTTCTCTCCCAAAAACTAGGAAAAAAGAAGCTTGACGAGTAGGGAGAGGCAGCCGAGCCAGATGGGAGAGGTGAAGACACCCAAGTCCCCTCAAGGTGCTGGGCGCTCAGAGGCCTACAGCAGAAAATGGTGTCCTGGGGGCGGAGAGGAGGGATGAGGCCAGGAGGGAAAGGAGCGTGAATCTCTCTGCGCCGTGGAGCCAAGGCTGGCAGTGGGAACTGAGTGTGGCGGGAACGTCCTCCTCAGTTGGAGGGATTCTGGCGGAAGGATCCCATCGAAAAGCTGAAATCCTTTATGCAGAACACAAAATCAAAACAAAAGCCTTACATTCATTAGCACAAGTGTAACTGAGTTTCTTGGATGACAGTAACATTCTTTTTGATTGTTTTTTGTATTTTTTTTAGGGAAGGATCTACAGGGTGTTCAGGGTCACACTACTAGATCGGACTCAGTGATTCACCTTGTTCACAGCCTCCCAAGGGCTGGGATTACAGGCATGCGCCACTACTCCCAGTCTCAGTTGCAGTCTCAGTGTGCCGAGTGGGCTGGCACAGCAGGCCTGGGGATCAAACCCCTGGCCCCTGTGCCTGCTTGCAAGCACTTTAATCCCCTGAGCTATTTGGCCAGTCCCTTGTATTGTTTTTAGGAGGAATTGTACGACCATTTTTCATGCTAGGTCCACTTGAGTGGATTAAGAAATGCCCGGGGAATTAGCCAAGAACATGTCTGGCTATATCTTGTGGATCATTAGGTGTGGTACTGTACCTTGTCCTTGGCCCCTTCCTCTTCAGCCCTGTTCCCTGATCTGCTTCTTGGCCACCACAAACCGAGCAGCTTTGCTCCACCTGGCCCTTCTGCCATGACAGTCCTGCCTTTTGACCCAGCTGGACTGAAACCAGGAACCAGATAGACCTCTGTTAGGCAGCGAGTATCAGGTGTTTGGTGCCCACAGCAGGAAAGCTAGCTAATACAAAGAGGGAAGAAATCAAAAGCAAAACCAAAGATTTCTTTTTTAAAACAATGAATAAAAAAATAAAATAACATAAAATAAAATAAAACAATGAAATACCAATGACTCCCCTGGAGCCCCCTGATGGCCAGGTGCCCCTCCATTACACATTCACAGAGGGAACAGCTGGTGATCAGGAGGAGGACCCTTGAGTCACTAGGCCACCAAAGGAGGTTTCTATTCATTCTGCTGTCAAACATCTATTTCCACTGCATTGCAGTGAAGAAGAGCCTGACCATATTTCTAAATTAACCACAAGCTCTTTGAAATTGATTTTTCAAGAATTCTAATATTCTCTGGACAGAGGTGACACTCTATATAAACTTAATGTATTGAGAGGAGCCTCAGGTACTGCATCCTGTGAATATCTAATAGAAATGGATCATGGAAATGATTCCAAATTAGGGGGTGGGGTGGCAGTATTCCTTCCAAAGGAATACTCAGCAGTATCTGCAGTTGTCCTTTGGTTGTCTCTGTTGGGGTGGGGAGGATGCTTCAGACATCTCGGAGGTACAGGCCCAGTAGTGTTCCTAATGCCCCACACTGCACAAGACAACCTTCTGCAAGATGGGATTGTCTGGGCTGGGGAGATGGCTCAGTAGAATAAGCACTTGCCTGGCAAGCGCAGGGTCCTGAGTTCAATCCCTGGTACCACAATAAAAAGAAAAAGAAAAAAAAGGAAGGGATTGTCTGACACAAAATGTCCATAGTCGAGAGCTGAGAAACCATGCCTCCTGGAGACGCAAAAAGAACTGGACTGCTAGTGAGGTGGCTGTCCAAAAGGATCACAGCATCAAGGCCAAGTCAGAGCCACCCACCAGTCTGCTGGTGTCCCCAGAAAGCTCTTGGGAGGGTTAGGAACCAAAGCCAGGATCCATCTGCAATGAACTCCAACTACAGGGTGTCTCACTGTTCCATGCAGCTGTGCAGCTGAGCAGCTGAGCCGAGAGTGGAGCAAGAACAATTAGGTGAGCCACGGTGCACCCGGGACCACAGTGCCTGAGACTGAGTTCCCAGCAAGGTGTGTGTGTCTCCCTCGGGCACTGCCCACGCTAGCCTGCCTACGGCTATGCGGCTCTTTAGGTTTGCATTGAGCTGAGCCTTGTGGTAAGCGACATGTTCTTTTTGTGGCTGTGTCTCTGTCAGCAGCAATTCTGACTATGACCCAAGGCCGGTGTCCACTTCAGATGATTTTATCCTTGGCTCTCATTCACTCACTACATTTGCATTTTGCAGTTGAAGGTAGAACTCCCTGCGTGAGAACAGAGAGAATTATCTTTGAGAAGCCAGCTCTACCTCATAAATGTCTGGAGTTTGAAGAACCAATGTAGTTTGCTCTAATCTAGCACTAGTATTTGTCAGAGGTTTTAATGCAAGGTAGTAATTAATAAAATATAAGCAATTTAAGCTAGCTCTGGTGGCACAAGCCAGTAATCTTAGCAGTCCTGGAAAGCTGAGGCAGGAAAAACAAAAATTTGAGACCTGTGTGGGCATCTTGGTGACTTAGTGGGATCCTGCCTCAAAATAAAAGAATAAAAGAGGGCTGGGGATGTAGCTCAGTGCACAGTCTCTGGATTTGATCTGGAGTACTGAAAATAAAAAATAGCCTTCTGTCATTATATGCCTTCTCAACAAATACTAAAAGCATACATATTATCATGTGATAGTGTGTCTGAAAACTATTTTGATGATTAAAAAAGAGGAAGATTTGCACTGACAAAAGTAGGGAACCACTGGTTTGACACCCCCCCCCACACACACACACCTCTTGGGGCACACCGTGAGGACCGACCCTACATGCGCATGTTTCACAATTTGAAAATGTTTTCTCCTCCACTGTCTCTGGCTCCTCCAACCTTAGGTGAGGAAGAGGAGCAGGGTTTCCACTTCTACCTTATGGGTGATGCCAGAGGGCTCCAAGCCTTATCTGCCTCCGGATCTCTAGCCAGCAGTGCTGGGTCCTACTTCCCTTCCCCTGACGATTGATGCCCCCACGTGGACTCTGAGCCCCTGGATACCAAGGGCCACTCCAGGTAACGAGAGGCTGCTGAGGAGGCTCAGAAAGTACTTAAGAACCCCGAGGAGCCAGTCATTTCACAAACTCCTGAGCCCCAGTCAGCCCATGAGAATTCCACCAAGGTAGCGGAAATAGAAAGTAATGAATAGGCTAATGTTTCATTGTCACAGAGACCTCTGCTTACTGTGGGGTTTATATTTAGTTCAATTTCCCGGAAATTTCCCGGGAGGATTTCAGGTGAGCTTGAATTTCTAAGTCTGAAAAGTAAAGAAAAAGCTAAATCAGATTAGATATTTTTGGATTATTTTTCCTTTGGCATTGTATTACTCAAAATCTGTGAGTTCCACTAACATCGTTAAAGAAGGAAATCTGTAGACCAAATGAACGTTTTTGTTACCTTTTTTCAGGAGCTAATTATCCACTCATTCATTTATTCAATATTGAATATAAGGCATTGCACTAAGCTTATAAACAAGAAATTCCTTTGAACACAAACCAGAATGGCTGACCCTTACCAAAAAAAAAATCAACTACTAAAGAAAGTCATCACATTGGGCTTATTCTGCCTGCTACTTAAAACTGCTTTTGTTGAAAGTTAAGGGCTCTACTATCAGAATGGAAAACACGCATCACGAGAAGCCTTGCAAGTGAGTCAGAAATTCTCTGAATTCTGAACAGGCCCTCCAATGGCTGTGGTGTTTACAGAAAACTAGTAATGGAATACTTTACCTTCAGTTCTTTGTGATGAGAATCTAAAATCTCATTTTAGAAACTTCAAAACAAGTTCCAGTGTAGCTATCTCAAGGGCAAGAAAAAATATTTGTCAGATATAATCTAGAGTCTGGTATTGGTTGTTACTAAGGGACTTTCGAAAAAAAAAAAATATGTGGTACAATTCCATTATTCACACCATATCTTTTCAGTTCATCAAAAAGTAACTACATTTTATTTGAAAGGGAGAGAGATGGGATTGATTTGGCAAATGGAAACTAAGGAAATATTTCTAGATGGATATTTTGACTTTCACTGTTGGGTGGAAGATGACAAAATGAGACAGGAAATTACAAAAGTCTGTGACACGAAGGAGGAAATTACTTGCGCAGGACTCGCAGATGGAGTGAGGGGCCAGCGGGTCTGTTCGGTTTCTGAACCTTGCTGCTTGTACCCTTACCGGGAGCCAGGCCCTGAGCGGGGAGCAGGTACTGAGAGGCCCTCTCGATGCTCATGGCCCAGCT
This sequence comes from Octomys mimax, assembly GCA_002564305.1. Lineage (NCBI taxonomy): Eukaryota > Metazoa > Chordata > Mammalia > Rodentia > Octodontidae > Octomys > Octomys mimax. The sequence goes on from NDGM011123816.1 coordinate 7,598, forward strand.
GGGGCAGACTCGGCCAACCAGCTAGACAGTGCCAACACAGCGTGCTCACGTCCCCAGTGGTTCAGGAGCTGGGAGCACACAATAGGTGCTGGATGGGGGGCCTGGATACTGCCTAGACTTGAAGACTGCAGTCTCTGGACACTGCCTCTCAGGACTGATGTTGCACAGCACATTTGAAAACAAAAAGTACACAACTGCAAGAGTGTAATAAGACATCCATTGCAGGGGGGGAGGGGAACAGCACATAAGCACATTATAGAATCTTCTAGTTCCTTCATCCCATTGCACTTGGAGGGAGGACATAGGCAGACACTTTGGCTCCAGGAGCTCCCCCCTTGCCCTGCCCCCAGGTCCCCCATGTTTGTGTAGGTTGTTAAGGTGTCCCTGGGGACATCCACTCTTCCCATTAGCAGAGAGCCAGGCTGGGCAGGCACCGCAGTTCCACTAATATTTGCTCTATTGGATTACAAAGCTGAGTAATTGCCATTTAAGATGCAAGTAATGGTAAGTGCATTCATCTGTGCTTTCGTTCATTTGTACGGCAATTAATTTGTGCTTAAATTAACAATAAAAATGGTTATGTGATCCAATAAAGTAGAAATGCTAGCAGGGAAAAATAACCTCGTCTGCCTCACTCTGCCAGTCAGGCCAATCACTCTTCCCCTCCCACTGCTGCTTGTCTCTCTGGAAAAGGTTATTTTTAGGCTAGCAGAGTGGGAACTGGGTGTGTGTGTTGGACCCTAATGGGGTCCTGCCTCAAAAGCTGAGTGCAGGAAAATAAGCTTTGTGTGATATGCTGTGTTACCGACCTGAGGTGGTTCTGCAGGTCGCTCCCACAGTGCGCTCCAACAAAGGCCAGGAAGTGGGCTCTCTGGAGCTGGGAAGGCAGAGATAGACCTGAACCAACCCAGAAGAGCTTAGCAAAGGATTGGCAAACTGGGGCTCCTGGGCAGCATATGGCTAGCAGGCACATTTTGCTTGGCATGAAAGGGTTTTACGTCTTTGGATTCATTTCTAATGCTTATAAATTAGGATATTCCACATGAATATTCAGTTTTCCAATTCTCCTGAAGAGTTGAGAGACTGTTGGCACTGCACTGACATTCCCGCCTGACAACAGCTCCTGGGGGACGAGGGGCCACAGTGCCCTTTAGTCGGGCGCAATCCCTGACACTTTCTATTGTCCTGTGTACTGCCGCCTCTCAAAATTTACCTGCCTGGCTAGGATTTGAGTCTCTGGCCCCTGTTTCTTAGCATCTGCCTGGTCCCTTACAGAACTAACCTGTTTGGGTTGATATTTACATTAGTTCTACTTTTCCTGGAACATTTTGCTTTTTTAGAGTTTGAGTATCTCAGGCATAGAAGTCGTCTCCTTAGCAAAAGTATTCCACCTGGTTTTGGCATTGAACCCGTTGCCACAGAGCCACTGGCCCATCCAGAAGGAAGTTCCTTGGAGAGCGCTTTATCCAACTGCTGCTTGTGGAAATGAAAGCTCAGAGAGGCCAAGTCAAGGTCGAGGTCATACAGTGACTCGAATCTAGACCAAGGCGAGAACCAGTTATAGTACTGTTCCTACTCTGTCTCAGCCTCTCCTAGAGAGCTCCTTCATGACACTGACTGTCCCTGAGCAATATACTTCTCTAAGTCACTTTGACCTTTGGCCTTGGGAAAGTCTGCAGTGTGTGCATGTTGGGCACAACTGTCAGCTCTTCATGATGGGCACTGGTGACAAGATGCAATGTCCAAAACTCTCTTTACAACTCAGTCTGTTGACCTCTGGGATCCTTGGACTGGGAGTGAGACCAACTGGGCTCTAGTCTAGCTCTGCCTCTGACCTGCTGTGTGGCCTTGGGCCAGTTTCCCGCTTGCCTCTCTGAGTCAGAATTCCCCAAGCGTAAGATGGGAGTGCTTGCCTCCCAGGTTGTTGTTATGATCCTGAGCATGGGAATTAACAAACATTAAAGTTCTCGGAAAAGTATAAAAAGCTTGAAGAAATCAAGCTCCTCTTTATGAGCTAGGGAGATAGGAGAGACTCACAGGATGCCTTCTTTTTACAGGTCCAGCAGTGGAGCTCAGGGGACAGGCTCAGCCACAACCATCGAGGGGCAGAGTTCACATTACCCAGCAGTCTCCTGTCTTGCCGGCCAGAGTAACTGCTGAAATCACAGTTCTCTCCAGGACATGGTGGTACACGCCTGTGATGCCAGCGCTCAAGAGGCCGAGGCAGGAAGAGTGCCAGAAGTTCAGCGGTTAGTGAGCTCAAGGCCAGTCTGGACTACACAGCAAGACTATTTCAAAGAAAGAGAAGAAAAGGAAAGAAAAGAAAAAAGAAAACCATAGGTCTTAGGTAAAAGAAGGAAGACCCAGCCCCCTCCCTCCTATTAACTCCAGGCTGGAATTTGGGGTAGCACCAAGAAACCCAGAACATGAGCCCCACCCTCGCCGGTGGCAGTGTCCCAGCCCGTGAGCACGGGCTCCAGGAGCATGATGCGTGCAAATGAACACTGTTTTTGCAAACTTGCGAGACCTGCCAGCTCTCAGTTTAACTAGATTTCTGTAGTGACATCCAGGCATGTTCTGCATTAAATTAGAGCTGGTAATTTCAGAGGCAAACAGCTCTGAAATGGCATGAAAGACAAAAATCTGTTCCTTGAAAAATGACACCATATGTGCCTGCGTTGCTGCAAGTTCGGGTAAAAGGCTTTGCCTCCCTTTGTTACTCATCAAGCCACCAATGTTAATGTCAGATTTGCAACAGAACCATCTACTAATGGAACTCAAATTAGCTCTAAAATTAGCTCTTAACAAGGAACTCGAGGCTAGCTCAAGGCAAGCAGATTTCTCTGACTGTGAGAGACGCGAGGCACTTTAACAAAGCAGCTGCATATTGATATTCTCAAGCCTCAAAAAAGATCCTTCTTCGCTCTGAATTGCCCAAGGAGAACGGTGCCCAGCGTACCGTCTGCCCAGGCACCAGGAGCCAGTGGCTGGCCTGTGGGCCTAAGAAAACATCCTCCCAACACAGAAGCTAGGAGGTCTTGAAGTGTGGGTGGGGAGAATGAGGGCTGCAGGGGTCAGATCTGGGTCGGGAGTTCTGTCCTAGGAGGGGCAATGCTCCCTGTCATCTTCCTCCCCAGCCCCACTCCTTATCATCTTTGAGCTAACAAATTTACAGGCTTCAGCAATCCAGAAGATCAGCTGTGGGAACTATGGAATGGATAAATAATGTTTAGCAGCTGAAACTGATCATTACATTCTCTTCTACCCTCCTTAAAAATTATGGGCTGAAATGTTTCTACAGTGTTTCCTTGGGCGGGTCAGCTAGCTCAGTGGATTAAAGCGCCTGCTTAGGCGGATGTAGGGACAGGGGTTCGATCCCTGGCTGGCCCCGCCCCCGTGTACACTGAGACATCGATTGAGACTGGACATGGTGGTGCAAGCCTGTAATCCCAGCGCTAGAGAGGATGAAAACTGAAGAATCACTATGAGTCTGATCTGTGTAGTAGACTATTTGCCCTGTAGACCCTCTACTAAATACATAAAAAAGAACCCAAACAAAAAACAAAAATCAAAGTTAGAGAGTATCAGGGCTGGCCAAATAGCTCAGTGGATTAAAGTGCCTGCAAGCAGGCACAGGGGCCAGAGGTTCA
>NDGM011123821.1:0-22878 GCA_002564305.1 Octomys mimax
ACTGTATCATTGCTATTTGTTTCTCAATAAAACTGATGAAAAAAAATAAAAAAAATAAATAAACATTTACCTAGTAAAAATCATATGCATACTTAAATGTGAAGTCCATTATTTAATACAGAAGATGTTAGTACAGTGCCAAATAGAAATATTTAAAAATGTTAACTTTAGTATTTGTTTAACTTAAAACTTATCTATTATCCAAGTCCACAGTCTAGTACATTGTTAGTGAACATTTTTAAATTAAGTTACTAAGTTATGTGAATTAACATCATCAATTTTATATACATTGCCAGAATTATTATGTCTAGAGGTTTATTGTTTTAGTGTGTTTTAAAGAGGTAAAGCAAAGGCTGTGGAGATAGCTCAGTGGCCTAAGTGCTTGACTGGCAAGTGTAAGGACCCAGGATTGATCCTCATTACCACATGCCATGCTGGGCACTGAAGCTAGGTGTAGTGGTGCACACCTGTGATCCCATTGCTGGGAAGGCTGAGACAGAAGGATCACTCTGAGTTCAAGATATATAACAAGACCCTGTACCAAATAAATTTAAAAAAAGATTTTTAAAAAGTATTCTTATATTTTTAAAAAGAGGTATAATAAAGAACAGAGAATTAAATAATGAAAATAAATGAACACAGACTTCTATAAACTGCAAAGTGTTATCACATTTAAAAGGCCAATATAAAATCCATTCAAAGGGAAACCTGTGATATCAATACATTACTAATGTAGGAGAGTTTATGGGATCAACCAAGGATTGCAAAAGACTCCAATAGAGACAGAAGAAAACAAACCCTTACTGCAGTAACCACAAAGCAGAATTGGTATATGAACCATGACAGCTTCCCATGTGATTTGTCTTAACCCTTCCACATCTACTGTTTTACTGTGCTGGAGTTTCATGAGCTTTCAGATGAGAAAATCAGAAACAGTTATTAGAAACGGGAAAGTTATTGCCAAGGTCAGGTCTTTTATCTATGATTCAGATCTGTATTAGAACAAGGCCTCTGTCTTCTGGTTATGCCTCACTTCCCACTGAAACGCACTGTGCCTCCCATCAATCTATGTCTTTCAGAATTCATTCCATAATGTTCTTCTATAACATGGGTTGGACAAGAGTTTTATAAAATTATTTTATTGGAATACCTCCAACCTTTCTCTTCCAAAAAATGCTAAGGTTGATTTGTAATTTATTAGATGGAAATTCTTTCAGCGTATACATTTAATATTGTAGAGTTCAATGTGACCCTGATTCTCTGTATACAGTCACTGCTTTGCAATCTTCAGTCATGGAGATGCTGGGAAAAGGATGGGTTACAGTGTTGTTATTTTTTCAGGATTTTGTTTGATTTATTGAAAAAGCATGATCTGGAATAAGCACTTCCCTGGCAAGGGCAAGGACCTGAGTTCAATCCCCAGTTCCACCAATAAATAAATAAATAAATAATGAAAAAGGGAGGGGTGCCGGGGAGATGGCTCAGTAGAATAAGTGCTTGCCTGCCTCAGGTGCAGGCACAAGCACCTGAGTTCAATCCCCGGTTATGGAAAAAAAAAAAGCATGATAGAGCTACCATAGATACTCATATACAACTTAGAACTATTTGTAAAATATAGATATAGAAAAATATTTGAAAGTCAGTGAGTAAAAAATCAAAGATATTATTCAGAGACTTCCAGGGAAACAGAAGCAATGTGTCTGTCTGCCTGTCTGTTTGCCTGTCTTTGTCTCCTATCTTTCTATCCATCCATCTCACTTTCTATAAACTATCAAAAGTTTATTTTAAACAATTGGCTCATGCAGTTATGGAGGTTGACAAGTCCAGAATTCCCAGAGTAGATAGCAGCCTGGAAACCCAGTGGAGATTCTCTATTTTAGTCTGAAGGTCATCAGGGGGCAAAATTCCTTCTTGCTTAGGGAAGATAAGACATTTTATTGATGTTTTTAACTGATTGTATGAGTTCATACACATTAAAAGGCATAAATTGCTTTATTCAAAGTTTTTTGGGCTGGGGAGATAGCTCAGTAGAATAAGTGCTTGCCTGGCAAGCACAAGGGTCTGAGTTCAATCCCAGGTTCTGCCAAAAAAAAAAAAAAACCAAAGTTTTTGATATACATGTTAATCTTTTATATAAGAGAGAAACATCTAGAATATTTGGCTACATGCTGAATATCTGGTGTCATGGCTGACAACAGTTAACACATAACATGGGTTGTTGCAAGATCATTGCATGCCAATTTGGTATTCACAGGTAAGTGTCATAGTGTGGGTATGAAATATCCCCTCAAATCTCAAGTATTAAAGACTTAGGCCCCAGTTTGATCCTATAGAGATGTGGGGCAAACTTTAAAAGATGGGCCAGCTTGATCTGGTTATCAGAGTGAAGGAGATAGGAAAAGCCCATCCCTGTCTCCTGCTCGCGGTGCCTTGACCATGAAGGGAGTGACTTTGCTGCTTTCTATATTCCCCATCTGAAGAGCTGCCTCAGCACAGTTCCAGAAGTCAAACAGTCAGTCATGGACCAAACCCTCTGAAACTGTGAGTCCATAATAGGAAACATTGGTAAAGCAACAATCAAAATCTTCTGATGTGGCCAAACATATGACATCAGCTAGTTGACCATAGAGTTTTTAGAAGTTAAACAGTTGGGAAACCTATTAGATTCTTACTTGATCTGTATAAGTGAAAGTGTTCTAGGTCAAATGAACAAAATGCTAACCTAAGTAAAACAGTTTCCTATCTCTCAGTTAATTCCCAAAGTAGAGGAGATTTACAGACTGAAAGTCTTATAAATGGAGAGAGGCCAGATTCCATCTAAGAAGAAACCTTCATGTTACTGAAAAATTATATTGCTAATCTTTCCCATCCTTCATGCAGAACTATGACATTTTTTCTAGACCACCTGTGTATTGGAATGAAGAAAAAAAATTGTTTTGGCAACTCTTGGACGCTGTCCTTGAACTGAAATTAAGTCCAAGAAACCCAAATGTTACTGTTATCCACTCATCAGAAGAAAGCTCTTAGGGATGTCATGTTTTCAATATAGTTTTACTTAAGCGTCTCACAGTTGATTCAAAACTATCTTGAGTTACTATATTTCCCTAATTCCAGAATATGCATTTGGAATAGGTATCCTCAGCAGCAGCCAGGATTCTCAAATCTGAATAAAAAAAATCTTAATTCTCAAAGATTTGTTCAGTCTTTTAATTTAAATGCTAATCTTTTATGTAAAAATAGAAGTTATCTATGAACACTCAAAGTATATATTATTTTAAAATATTGATGTTGGGCCAGGGAGATAGCTCAGTAGGATAGGCACATGCCTGGCAAGCCCAGGGTCCTGAGTTCAATCCCTAGTACTGAAAAAAAAAATTAACTCTTAAATTTATTCTTAAATTTTGAAGAGAAAAATTAAATTACTTCAAATAAGAAAATTTTCAGTTTATCAATATTCTTGTCAGATTGAGGTTTCATCATTTAAGGCTTTTTCTAGCCACTATATGGGAGTGCTGGAGTTGTTATTGTTATATAAATTGAAAAAATATCCTAGGCTTAATTGCCCTAGTAAATATTTAATGACACAGTTTGCCTTTTTTCATGGATTATTATACAGATGTGTTGATTTTTGATTTGCTAGGAGATCTTGGTCCTATTGTTGTGCTTCCGTTTTATCATTTCTGTGATTAGTTTAGCTTATATTTTTTTTCCAGTGGAGGATTTAAATGTGATTTGAACTTCATGTGATTAAGTCTAATGGATGACATTCCCTGCTGTCTTCATTTGATTGGCATTGCAGGAAAACAGAAGCAAAAGCAGTTGATGAAAGAATTCAAACAGTCCTCTAATGTCCTAAAACTTTGAACATTTAAGGCTTCAGGGTCTCTCATTCCTTAACAGTAGCTCTGTCAAGGATTTTAAAACACATTAAAATTTATTTCACATTAAAACCATAATAATCAGCAGAATAATTTATATTAATAGCCAGAAAAATCTCCATTTATTTATTTTTAAATTTAAAGGTGATTATTTACAATTAACAATATAGCCAATGATTAAACAAAAAATACTTGGACATCTCTGAATACCTCCAAAAACTCTAGATGTACCACAATATTACAAGTGACTGATTTTCTCCTGATCCATCTTGTGAGACAGGTATAATTCTTTTTTCAGTCATGTGTTTACATGAACACCTATCATAAGCTATAGTGGAGATAATACATGTGCTCTGATAGCATTCTTACAAAATTTGCAACAGTCCTATCAGCTAATGTATTTGACTGTCAAAGTTCAATTATAACAAGCTGGGACAGAATTTTCCAAAACCAGAGTATACACATTGAAATTTCTGGAGCCCAGCGAGTGTCGTTGTCTGGTACTGAGTGTACATTTACACAGAAGGTTGCCTGGATCACGTCACAGTTTAGCCTTGTAAAGGTAGAGCCCTCGCTACAATAATAAAAATATGGAAACAGTACAAATGGTAGAATGTTCCTGGGGTTTTTTTTTATGATTTTACAATTTTTTTTGCTACTTTCCAAGGATGCCTAAAATACATAGACAAGACAGTTTACATGAAGTGCAGTCAGCAGAAAAGGTTTATGAACCTGGACTGTACATTGAGTGCCGTCTAAAATAGACCAGAGTCTGGAAGAAATGTGAAGTGCTTTTAAATTGCCTCTCACTCCACGCTGATTATCTTTTGGGTTGCTGATGAGCCATCGTTGCTTTTGATTTGACCCTGATTGGAGAATGTGTTACATGGGTATCCATAAAGATGGGGCATTTCTGCATTCTGCTGAGCTCTTTTATTCTGCTAGGGGGCATTTCCTTTAGCAATGGAAATGAAAACTCTCAGCTGAAGTATCAGTGACACCTTATAGACCTCCCCATCTATTGGAGAGCTAGGCTGTTTCAGGGTTTGGCATGTGGATGAGAAGAAAATATGTAGCTTTTACTGCCCCCATCCCCTGCCATTCTTTAGAGAAAAGAACATAGACATTCAGGTTAATTGCCAGTGTGAAGAGGTAGTTGAAAATCTTGGCGTTCAGGTGTCAAATAGTCTTGGTTTAGATCACCAAGCAGTCTTATTATATTTCCAATTCAGCAAGATCACAAACAACTCCAAAATTTTCCTTTCTAAGGGATTAAAAATGCTGTATCTGTTTTCTATTATTTTGAAGATGATTTAATGAGACAGTCTGTTTAAGTTGCTTAGCAAGGTGATTGTCAAACTATAAACCCATGTGAGCAATTATTTATGCTCTTTGAATTCCAATTTAGTTGTTTAAGCAGTTACTACCTGGGTAACCTTTGCCAGCATATTTACACTTTCACATCTATTTCCTCATCTGTAATGAAAAATGAAAATAATGATTCTTGACCTAGAAAATTATTTTGAGAATTAGAATAGATATAAAATGTGAAATATTTGCTACATAAAAGTTAATCAGTGTTACTCATTTATTCAATTCTTTGGTCCACTGCAAGTAATAGTAGTAAAAAAAAAAATCAAGAGAAACAACTATTATCAAACACTTCCCAAGTGCCAATCTCTCTATATGACAAATAAAGTCCCCCTCCATTGTGCTTTTAGTGAAACAGCACCGCGGATCAATGGCATGTATTCACAGGTCTGTCCTATTGCTTCTGGGTTGCTATGGCTCAGTGTTAAGTACTTTTGTAGCTTTTGCTTTGGATTCACATGTAATGGTCTCTGTTACACTATTTCTCATTTGCTCATAATGAAGAAATTGATTTTCTTCTCTGTGCTACCCAGTGTCTGCTAGAAGGAAAAGACAGATTGGACTTAAAGACTTGAATGAGTGTAGGTGCCTTTCAGGGATTTACAGGGAACTTTCTACAGAGGGAATTTGTAAGTGGCCCTAGAGATGTTCGCAGCAAGTGTCAATAGGACATCTCATTGTCTGCCACACCAGAGGACAAAGTAGGAATCTCACACAGGGGCTAAGTGTAATATACAGCATAAGGTTCTCATTTTCTAAGGCTTGCTGGATCCATGAGGCTGTTCAAAGAGGAAAAATTTTGAATCCTTATGGATAGGTGATTTCATTGAAGATTTTAAAGTAATCATTACAGGAAAGCATTCTCTTTTCATTTCTTAGCAATAGCTCTGTCAGGGACTTTGAATTCAAGTCTAAATTTGTATCTGATTCTTTTAAATCCAATTAAACAATAGCATTCTGTGTTAGAAAGAACACTTGGAGATGATTGATTTCTTCACATCACCATTCTTTGCTGGAACTCTTGACTGTCTGAAAGAGTGGAAAATAATGGTTGATTTAATGTATCTGGGCACTTAACATACAAATTTAATGGGAATGTCTAGAATTGCCATTAAAAAGGAAGATGCCATTTATTTGCCCATTTCCCAAGAGCAGAAAATCTATTGCAAGGACTTGAATACGTTTCAGTGAGGTATGCAAGGGCACTGGATTCATAACTTCCTTTTAGGGAGCCGCGGTACCAATTTATTTCAAAATAACTTTTATATATATGTTATATTGCTTTGACAAAAGAAGATGGAATTCTAGATGAGTAATTTTCCCAACCTGGACTCTCCTAACTTTTAGATATGGCAAAGTTGAATAAATTGTCTAAAAATTTGCAACTTGGATTATTGAAACACATTCTGAAGCTTCTGTTTTTAGCTTCAGATAAACTAAAACAGTTACTGTGTTTTAGTGATCAGCAACATATGCAATTTTTAATTTACTATAAATGTGAAATATTGGCAAGAAACATGGCATAATGCTGACAATATCTGATTCAGGCTTGATAAACCAGTTTTGTGAATGTAGAAATGTAGATTGACCCTTTTGAGACTCAGTGTTCTTTGTTAATAAGAAATTTTAGACAGATGAACACTATTCTCCCTTAATTTCTAAAATTCTATGAACATTTTTATCCTTTTTATTTTTTTTATACTTTAGGAAAGGGTCTACAGGGTGTGCAGGGTCTCACCACTAGATCGGACTCATAGTGATCTGCCTATTTACAGCCTCCCAAGAGCTGGGATTACAGCTGTGTGCCACCATGCCCAGTCTCAATTATTGTCTCAGAGAGTCCTGGGGGCGGGGCTGGCACTTTTTATCTTTTTGAAGGTATAACTGTATATCATTTAAAACTTTCAAGAACATTCGGATGGTTGATTACAGTTCCATAACTTTGCAGACCATGTTTTTATTTTTACCTCATTTTCTTTATCACATTGATTGTGTCCTTGGGGTATTCAGTCACTTTTCCTAAGATTACAAAGTTTAAAATTATAAATGAGAAATTTTCACAGTCATCTCTGAGAATCACTTAAATTCTAATGTTTCCTGTTTTAGTGTATAGGTTTTTAAACGGCATAAAATACAGTGAAAGGTATATTGTTCTCACTATAATAGGAGACACTGTACTAGTTGAAAAAGATAACTGCTTTAAGAAAAATTTGGTATCTATTGAATGGCACTCATAGGCTTCAAAAGACTCAATAACATAGGTATAATGCATCTTATTTCTTTTCTTTTTTTCTGCATTTTATGGAAGGGTCTACAGGGTGTTCAGGGTCTCACTACTAGATTGGACTTGTAGTGATTCTCTTATTTATAGTCTCCCAAGAGCACGCCACCACACTCAGTCTCAATCAATATCTCAGGGTGCCTCAGGGGTGGGGCTGGAACGGCAGGCCTGGGGATCAAACCCATGGCCCCTGTGCCTGCTTGCAGGCTCTTTTATCCACTGAACTATTTGGCTGGCCCTTCTTATTTTCATTTTTGTATTGTGTGCCCCCCTCCCCGCCACTTTCTATTCTGAGAATTGAATTCATGACCTCATACTTGCCAGGCAGCAGGTACTCTGCCACTGAGTGGTATTTCCAGCTCAGAATCCATAATTTTTGAGAAAATTTCAGTACTGCAAAATAAATAAATCTGGAAGCTCATTAGCTTTATCTCCTGATACCTCCCCCCAAAATAAGTGTGCTACTTTGTTCTTTCCATGTCTTATGCTTACCAGGATGCCTGGCTGGGGTAGTGCGAGCTATTGGGTAGGTACTTCATGAATGGATCTCATTTAGCACACATGAAAGTAGTTGTTTAAAAGACAAAGAGTTTATTGTCTTTTGAAAAAGTTGTTACAAAGGGGAAACTTGAGAGTTTGTATAAAAATGCACTAGTGAAATTAGAAGCACAGGCTAGTAGTAACAAACATTCAGTAATAATGCAGAACACCAAGAAACATGGGATCTGTTATGTTAGGAAATACATCCGTGGCAGTTGGCAAAACTGACAGAAAAAAGCAATAAAGAAAAAGAAAGAAAGCTAAATTAATACATTCTAAAATTATTAAAATTTGTAGGATTTTCCTAGTGAGACTATAAAAATTCAGATTCTGATAAAAATGGCATACATTTTTAGGAATGGTAAGTTATTGAGAAATGGTAATAACTAGTCTACCATTTTTAGTAAGATTTTTCCATTTAAATAAATTGAGAATTAGGAATATATTTTCTCAGAGGAATATAAGTAAGATATTGGAGTTTAAGAATTGAACTGCATTATGATCTATGGGTCTACTACACAATTGTGAGATACTTGTTCATAAAAATATCAGTAAGTCAAATAGAAACATGACTTATATTTGAATTCCTTTTTTCTCTTAAGCACTTATTCAGAGCTGAAATGTCTACTGAGTATTTATCAGGCAGATTTTAAACTGGATTCTACAGGCAAGAACATAAATAGCACTAAGTTCTTGCCTTCAATAAACCAATATTGATTTTTTTTTTTTTTGTGATACCAAGGATTGAACTCAGGACCTTGTGCTTCCCAGGCAAATACTTATTCCTCTGAGCTGTCTCCCCAGCTCCTCAATAACTTGATAATGAACAGGAAGCAAAGGCGAGCATAACTTGTGATGCGAGCAACACAGAAGAGGAAGATGTAGGAGTCCATTTCCTTCCCTGAAAGAAGCAAGGAGAACTTCCTGACTAATTTGGATTATTACTCCTGACAGGGAAAATTCTTTGGATTAAGAAGAGCTGAGCAGATTAGGAAAGTACATTTCTGGGTGTATGTGGGTGAGCCATGGAGAGAGCTATTGGCCCTCTCTTAGGGTGCTGTCCGCTTCCTCTGTGGTGCTCTTCCCTGGCCTGCTTTCTACCTGCTGAAATCTAGCAGCTTTACCATTCCCCGTCCTTCTCCCTTGCTGTCCGTGCCATGGATTCAGCCCCTCACAGACTGGAGATGTTCACCAGTTAGACCCCTGTGAAGCTGTGAGTGTTGCTTATTGTGTCCAGCAAGGGAAATCCTACTAGTACAGAAACATCACCTCATGCTCGGAAGGCTGGGAAGAAAGTCATTAGATAAACTGAAGCCCGAAGCCATTGCAGAAGGAGCGAGCTACATGTGAAAAGACATGGAAGTGTGACACAGCACATCGTGTCTACAAGGCAATAAGGGTTTGCTTTTCTGAAAGATAGCTTTGAAGAACAACAGATGTTATTCAATATATTAGGCAAAAAACTAGAGGAGACTTTCAGTGAATCAGGGCTCTTTCATGCTATTTTATGGAGTCTAGTAAGAAGTCAACTGTTAACTGAAGGAAGAGGATATCATTGAAAGGTTTTGCAAAGGAAGGGTTCACATTCATATTTGTGTCTTTTTAAAAAAATCATGTCTGCAACTAAGAGAGATGGGTGAGAGATGAAAAATTAGGAGTTGATGGCAGATCAAAGAATCAACCACGGATTCTTTGAAACAAAACCAACTGAGTAAAGGGGGGTGGTGAAATAAGCCTAGGGCCTGAGAAGAGGAAGTGATCAGTGTACATAATGATCAGCGTTTAGATTATGGGGAGATGAATATGTTGATGATAGAGAAAAGAAGGTGATTCTGAAAACTATTTAAGGTAAGTGCGCTGTGTTGACACACAGAAACGTCAATAGCTCTCACGCAGGATCTGCCAACAAGCAGAGTGGATGCACACTCTCTCCTAGGCACAACATGAATAGAAGCACTGCTTTCTGAGCATTTTCCATGTGGTCTATTTCTACCTGATTGTGTCCAAATTTAGAGATCGTTTTATAAAGTTATCTTCATAATGTAACCATTTTCATGTTGTTTTAATGTCTCCTAAAGAGACATCTTAGCACTTTGCAGTAATTAAAATTATGACAGCAAATCCTTTACTGTTTGGTGATCTATTTAGGCAAAGTACCCAAGCAGTGCATTGGACTCTAGCAGGATATCAAATAAAGATATTTCACATTGAAAAGCCTATTGCTGCCAGCCTTCTTGCTGCTTTGAGAATAGTTAGTATTATTGCTTCTTTAAGGAGCCATGAAACTGGGAAAGTTAATTCCCTGAGCTAATTTTCTTGTACATTGCAGTCAATGATGCAGTACAATCAGTTACATCTGGTAGAGTTGATCATTGATTTATTATCCTTTAGGGGTCCTTAAAAGCTCACGCCTCATTGTGACAGCTATTGACACAATATGTCTTCATGTGACATAGAGCATCTATTTGTAGCTCAAGCTTTTCTTTTGTATCACTCTTGGGACCTGCCTTCTTCATAAGTCCTTCTGGCGTAGGTCAGTTTGCCTCTTCCACTTGCTTAGTTTTTTTTATTTTTCATAAAACATCTTGGTGGTACAAAGAGAAAATGAAAGTTTATTGTCTCATGCTTGATGAAACTACTTTTTAAATTCACACATCTACACTTCAGATTTTCTCTCCTAGCACATAATTGTCATATTTGTATGAATAAAAATCTACATGCCACTTTAACATAGTTGATAGGGAAAGGCGCTGTATAGTTGTAAGTACTAAGCAAATAAAATGGGTATAATCATCATTATATCAAGTTCAGTGATAATATTTTTAAAATAGCAGGATTTTCTATTTACCCAAGTATAGTTCACCCATATGACTCATTGTCATGGATATACTTGTTTCTGTTACTGAAAACATAGGAACACTACAAAAAATAGAAAGAGGATTAAAATAACTATGGCTATCATTAAAAAGGGTAGCAAGTTGGCAGAATTTTCCCAAGTGATACTTTCTTGGGTGAAAGGAAACATTCAGTGGGAACATAAGCCCTGAAAGGAGGCATGTTCGTGAATCTGCAGGAATTGTTGTGCTCTTGAGTGCTTTATTTCCTCTTGTATTTTGAGTCACTGGAGTCTCTGGGGGTTGATTCGCAGTTCTTTTTCAGTTTGTTTGTGTGAGGCATGTCATCAAGAAGCAGTCCTGTGCTAGGATGGAGCAGCTCTGGTGTAGCACGAGGATGACTGCACCCCAGCGGGGCAGAAGGCTGTGCAGGTAATTGGGTAATCACACATGAGGAACAGGCTTGCTCTCGCCCTGGTAAATCCTGTTTGATAGGCAGAATTCATACTTTTGGAGGAAGTGAAAGAAAAAAAAAAAAGACTGGGAGGAGGGAAAATGCATCCAATGGGGAAATATCTTCTCCTAAAAGAACACCGAAGATCCATGAATTCAGTGGTGAATTTGAAATGAGGCAATGCTTGCAGAGGGAGGCTTGCTCATGAAATGTACAATAAACAGAGGTATAGCATTCTTATGTAAAATAGATATATTTTTGTTGGAAGAGCTCAAGCTCAAGCCGGTTAAACACGCATTACTATATACATATTCCCTCCCTTTGGATTCTTAAAAGTTGGGTAAATTTCATTGTTTGCATAATTTGGAAAGCTTTTTTCCCCTTCAACTTCTGCCATATATTTTTATGCCTCCTAATGCATTACCATGACCTGAGAAGATTTGTTAATGACCAACACTTAGTAAACTCAATGATGATTAAAGCATGTAAATTCCACTGGGATTACAAGCTTGGGGCCAAAGGTGCAATCAACTAAAGAGTGAAAAGTTCATCATATAGGAAGCCCAAAGAAAATTTCATAAATCATAGTTCTTTTTATGTCATATGTTTGCAAGTCTTTATGGTAAATCATTGAGGTTAATGTTATGTTTTCCACACAAAAATCTTTCTCTTGTTTTGCAGTGAGTCTAATAATATTTTTAAACTAAAAGTAATTATAAAAAAACTGCAAGTATTTGAACATAGCTCTGCTAATGTCAGAAAATAATCAAAAGCCTATTATAGGGGAATTGATAATTATTTGACACTTCTAATTATGTTTAAAGATAAGTGAAAAAAAAGAGGTAAAAGTCATGTGCATGTGTGTGTGCATGTACTGATTGAGAGAGGGAGAGAGAGAGAGGAAGAGAGGAGGGAGAGAGGGAGAGAGGAGAAGAGAAGTGAGAGAGAGAGAGAGGGAAAGGGAGAGAGAGAAGTGAGAGAGAAGTGAGGTAGAGACAGAGAAAGAGAGGAAGAGCAAAGTGAGAGAGGGAAAGAGGGAGAGAAGAGAAGAGAGGTGAGAGAGAGGGAAAGAGAAATGGGAAAGAGAAGTGAGCGAGGGAGAGAGGAGAGGAAAGAAATGAGAGAGGGAGAGAGAAGTGAGAGAGAAAGAAGAAAAATGAGAGAGAGAGAGGGAGAGAGGGGATAGAGAGAAGAGAGAGAGAACTTGTCATTAATGCAAGAAAAACATTGGTTAACTGTCAAGATAAAACTGCTTAGTGAAGGCTGAAGAGTAGAACCTGAGAAGCTCTAATCAGTATGTGTGCGCTAAAGTAATTGGCAACATTTATTTAAGAAAGTAGAGATTTTAGAAGCTGCATACAAAATGTCAAAGAATTTGGAAATCTAGTCTGAACTTTTGACATGTTCTATACCAAATGTCTCTTGAAGAAGAAAGAAAAATAAGAATTCAGTGTTTAGCCACAAGCCTTGGGTATTTGCTGTTGGCGTTTTTCATTTCACTAAATGCTCTCTTTGGCAAAAGCAAAAGCGAAGGGGCACAAACAGGGACAGGCACTGTAGTGGCTAGGCAAGGGCTTCAGAAAGGTCTGTGCGTGGTGGGATTTAAGAATGAAGATATTACATAAGGCAGTCCTACAGCAGTGACTAGAACCTGGAGGAATGTGTCCCCTAGAGCAGGCAAGCAAAATCCACTTTGAACAGCGTGCAGCAAGGTAGGGAAGGGGAGCACAGCCAACCATGAGGGAAGACTTCGCAGTCAGCAGGGAAGGAGGACGTAACAACCTCCCTTAGGGCTTAAAGACTCTGAGCCATGGAGATGTAGACAGACCAAAGTTGTCTGTGCAGCTTGGGGGAAAGACTGAGTGACCGGGGCTGGCTGTTGTATGGTACTCCTTTCCTCAGTAATTGGGTTCCACTAACAAAAATCCCATAGAGTGGGTAGTTTTGAGAACTTTACTTCTCAGAGATCCAGAGCTGGGCAGCCTAAGATAAGGGGCTATCTAAGCAGGATTAATTCTGAAACCTGAGCTCTTATTTTGTTGGCAGCTGGTTTCTGTAACTTCTCTGTGAACTCCCAGGAAGAGAAAAGTCAACCTTTCTGATGTCTCTACTTAGAGTTCTTCATGGTCTCATCAGAAGTTGTTCAGTCTGTTGACTTTTGACCCTCATAAACTCTCAAAGGTTCCATCTCCAAATATCATCCCAGTGGATCTTATTTAATATATGACTTTTGCATTGGTCAAGCATTCCGTCAATAATAATAATTCCTCCTGGTATTCAGGTTTGGAAAGGAATCTTCCAACATAGGACCCTGCTCAAGCTGCCAGGTAAAATTCAGGTCACCCAGTTTGAATTGAATATCAGATAACTTCCAAATAAAATTTTAGCAAAAATAGATACTATGCATGCAACACTTCTATTGTAGAAATATTATAAAATTTGTTTATATGAATTTAAGAGTGAATTATGAAGCCTGTATTTTTATTTGATAGATCTGGCAGCTCTGGCTCCTTGTTTGTCGGTCAAAAGCTTTGGCTGCTTTACACAACTACATACTCATTGCAAGCCAAGAGTGGCTCAGATGGACTGGCTTGGATAATGCTGATATCTATAGCATGAGAAAATGGCATGTGGACATTCTAAGGATTTGCTGAGTCACTGAGATTGAGATGTTTCCGTTTCAGGTACTGGCCAGGCTCCTTTTTCCTCTCTCATTTGGTCCCTGGAGAGCCTGAGTGGTTGAGTTTAAATACACTTACCTGTAAGGCATACCAACATGACTTCTCTCCTTAGTGAGCTGCTAAGCAGAGCAGGCCAGGCCTCTGCTCTAGCCCATTTTATTGACAAGGTCACTGATATCACATGCAGAAGGGATGGCTCAGCCAGATTTCTTCATTTCCCCATGACAGAGCTGTGAGTTAGGAGAGAAGTACACAGAGTCATTATATCCAGGTTCCTCTGATGCTTTCTGGCTGGGACTTGAAAAAGTTGTTAAAATTGCTAAGCAGCTCTCTCCACTCCACAGCTGGGATAACAGTAGTTCTGCCACCCTAGATTTTGTTAATGGGATGATAGTCATATCATGAAAGCACCTACTATGTGTCACACTTCATAACTACCCTATGAGGTTTTACATCCGGGATATCCAGTGGTGTTGAGTGCTATAGTTATCTGTAAATGACAGAGATAGAGATGGAAGTACAGAGTGTTTCAATGACTTTGTGGAGATATTATTTTTAATGTAAATGATTGTGCTTGTTTTATCACTGTACTGATCATCAATATCATCTCAGTGCTCATTGAAGGAGACCCAACCTAGCATCCACATTTATTTGAAAATTCAGTTTGCTCCTTAAAGCACTGTTGGTTAGCCGCCTAACAGTTTGGACCCTCAAATCATCTTGGTAAACAATAAAATAAAACAAATTGAGCCCTATCTAACATGAGTAGAGTTTAGTTGCCACATTCTGTCAGTTATTTTGTCACAAAATCGGGCTACATTGGAGAGAGTGAAGGCAAACTCTAGTCCCTGCCATTTCAATATATTCAAGTTGTTAGGAAGTCTTTGACATGTTTGAGTCCTTTGACTCCATCAGAGCATAGGTAGTAGGAAGAATGAGAATGAAAGAGTTGACATTTAATTACAGGGTTAAAGAATCTTCTGTTTTATTATTTCTTCTCATTATTGAAACATTTTTGCCCGGTTTTGGATTTTGTATGTCCCTCTCTTATGTGTGACAAAGCTACATGTCATTGTGTAAGAGTCCTGTGAAAATAATGAATATTATTTTCAAAGATGTTGACACTGACGTTTTAAGAGTCAAAATTCATAACTACTAAAATATGAAGTATGCCAACTATTTGGTTATTTCAGATAATTTACTTTTGGCTGACATTTAGCAAAATCTCTGTGAATAGCTAAACAAGACAACGCGAGTCAAGGAATCATCATTTCCCAGGTTAAGAATGGATATTAAAGGTCATCAATTTCCCATGCACTTATTTCTTGGCCTTACAGTAATCTTTTCCCCTAGTGTACCAGCACATAATAATATAGTCTCTTCTTTCTTTCACTTAAGTTTTGTAAATGGAATATACAAAATTACATTCTAGAAAATGCACAATAAAGAGGCTTTATGAAGTACAACTTCCTCTCCTAACAAAAACCATATGAGCGGAGCTGGGGAGATGGCTGAGCAGAATAAGTGCTTCCCTGGCAAGCGCAAGGGCCTGAGTTCAATCCCCAGTTCTGAAAAAAAAAAAATATGAGCTAGGAATGTATTATTTTCCTGAGTTTGTATATTAGAAAACTGACTTGAGAATTTAAGTCATTGGGCTCAAGTAGTTGTATTAAATGTCGGCGGCAGGATTTGATCTGACCCAGTGGTGGGGGTTCTATCTGCCATGCTGAATCTGTCACCTCTCTGGGGAAAAGAGGAAAGAGTGCTGTCTGAGTAGTTCTCTCCAGGAGAATGGTTATTTTCACACAGATTCTAAGCCTATATGACATATACAGAACCATCTCCTCCCTTACTGTCAGGGTGAAGGAACAGAATTTATTAATATTCCACTCTATCTCTGCAAATTCTCTGGGTCTGTCTGAACCCTCCTCCAGGCAAAAGGACACTGGATAACTCAAAGGTGTTTTCTTTTTCCAAATTGCAGTTTGTAGGCTGAAGCTTCTTAAGCCTATTCAGAAATAATGCAAGGACTTTGTCAGGGGTAGGTGGGAGAATTTAAATTCCCAGGTGAGGCTAAGAACAGAACTGCAAACGAAAGCTTGTGAACCTTCGTATGCTTAAGAACTAGGCCTGAGTAAAAGGTGATTGTTGTAAGTGGTCATTCTGATGCCTTCCTCTGGGAGTAGAAGTGATCAGCCTTGCTAAGCTCCAGCTCTCTGTACTCCACAGCGGAGATAACAGCAGTTCTGCCACCCTAGACTTAATTGATGGAATGATAGTCATATCTTGAAAGCAATGACCATGTGCCATGCTTGGTGACTTCCCAGCATATTTAACATCTAGAATATCCCGTGGCATCAATAGAAGTAGAGATGGAGGCACAAGTGCTGCCACAACTTGTTTGCTTGTTCTTTGTTAGTATGTATTTATACAACATAATGACATTTATCCAGGGGAACTGGTACCTACATATATTACAGCTTAATTAATTTACCTTCTGACCTGCCTGCTGCCCACATACCCAGAAGCCTTTTCTGTTTCCACATCTGCCTTCTGTTGCCCATCACATTTATTTTGCTTGTTAAATTATTTATGTTTTGTTTTTCTCTCGTAAGAGACACCATGTAATATTTAACTTTCTGATTTATTTAACTTATTAATTTTCCCATTTTTAAGTTATAGAGCTGGGATTTGTTAGAGCCAAATGTAAGTTCAAAACCTTTACAAGTAAAGTACTCTTTCATATAATGTATATCTTATATTTAGTACTTTCTCTGTAAATAATCATTTTATTCATTTTAATGAGAAAAGAAAGATAAAATAGCAATGAAACAGTTTCAAATCAGGTTAATAGAATGGTTACAATAATTAATATATTGCATATTGTTTTCTTTGTAGCAGTAATTCAGAGGACAAGAAACAGACATATCTTGCCTAAACAATATTAGTACAAAGTTTTATTCTCAATGAACTAAGAGAAAGTAGATGTATATCTATCCTAACCCTCTTGTGTATACATATATATATATTTTTTTCCACAATAGAATGGTCTTTTATTTACACTTTTGTGAAGTTAGTGAAGCATGACATTACATTGCCTAACAACTGATAGCTAACCTTAACCAGACAGGATGTTCATGTGAGGAGGGAGTGGGACTTCACCAGTGCCTAAAGCAAACAAGCTCCCTCTGTAAAAAATCTTGTTCATCACTGTTTGGTGAATTCACAATTCTCAGGAGTCATATTTGACTCTGAAGATAGTTTGCCATCTATGTACCACTCAGTAATTCTGAGTCCATTTTCATAATCCATAGCACAAGGACTTATGTTGTCTAATTTATAATATTATGATTTTACACTTTCAAATTAAGTCATTGGAAAAATATAGCTGAAATGCTTTGGAAACTCGTATTGTGTGGAACTCAAGCATGACTTGCTGTTGATTTGGTTAATATTAAACTTCTTAAACCTCATGTCAATTATAGCATAAGTCCTATCATGTTGAACATTAAATATTTATATAAAATATGAATGATTAAATGTTTTCACCTATTGCATTTGAAAGTTTTCTTGGTTATTAAGCTCTGGGTAAGGGTCTCAGAAATAAAACGCCCAAGTCATATTCAAAAATTGATCTGATTTTTTTCAAGGAGAATTCATCCTGAGTTCAAATAAGTCAGATCTTCACTGTGACATTACCTTCAGTTTTACCCTAAAATAAATTATTTTCAAACATTTTCAATGGGTACCAACTATTTAGACTATGCTTCATACTTCAAAAGTTATAAAACTAAGAATTAATTTATTTTATAAATAGTCTGGGTCTATCTCCCAACTATTAGGAATGTGCTCCTTTACATTCATATCATGTTCCACTGACACACATGAACATGTTAACAGATATTATGAAGACATGATTTGGTTTTATGAAAAGGTCTACATAATGACTCAAACCCACGACTCTCACTCACAGCTGGAAAACCAGGGTTGAATTGCCCTTTTCATATTAACCTGGGAAGATGAGCAGCTGTATTTAAGAAACTTGTCTTCATTTAGGGTGGAATTGAACGAAGGGTGGGCAAAATGTAATTATACGCTATGACCTCAAGTAACGTGTTTGTAGAGGTCTTTTTTTTTTTTTTAAATAAAGAGCACCTTGGTGAAGTTAATAAAGCTCAGTAGCAAGCAATTTTTCATGACATTATTTGTACACCTGTGAGCGATTACCTAACATTTGTTACCTGGAAGACAGTGATTGACAGAGCACTACCAAGGGTTCCAGCTATACATGCATCTTCAATGTGAGTGAGGACTGCATGAGCCTTGGCTTCCGGGCGGATGTAACAGAGAGCAAGTTTCTCATCACTCATGGCCATGGTGCAAGGACCCTTGGCTTCTCAGTCTGTGCAGTGCTAGTTGCCAATGGCAGTTGCTAAGCAGGCAGAGGATTCCTTTACATCCACCTAGATGTTTTCTTTCACTGTCTGAGGGAGGCTTGTGCCCTCTGAAGACATTATAACTATTTTTTTTTTTCTGCTCAGGCAATAGGTTGAAGGTGTGGTTCCCAATCTCAGAACAAACCTAATTATAGACAATGGATTTCCATTTTCTTTTGCATAAAGTACCTCTAGTGGGCCATCTTGGTGCCTGTGTGCCCAAGCATGTTGGATCCTAGCAGACTCTATTTATGTCCTGTACTCTATTATCAAAAACACCCTGGGCTTCTTTGTGTATTAGAAAAGTAAGGATGCAAAGCTATGACATTCAAAGCATCCTCCCGGAGAGAGGGAGCTGGAGACTCCATTTGAGAAGCCTAGGTGATGCAAAATGCTTATCTAGGGGCTGCAGACTGAACCCCCATATACTCTTTGGATGGAATGTATTTTACCTTTCAAATTTGAATTTTAATGTCTATGGTCAGTCCATCAATTCTGTTTGCAACAATTCACCAAGTTCCCATTTGTTGCTTTGCTCCTGCCCTGCTTCACATTCGCTGTAAACATTTCTTCATGTTTGTAGCTTATTAATGTGAAACTTTGTTAGAATTTTTGCCCAGAGGCTATGACATTGGCACAGGTAGGAAGAGGGAGGAAGGTCATCAGGAAAATTGCTCGAGTTTTCTCAGAAGATAACAGTCAGCGTGCAGGTGCAGAGGAGGGAAGATGAGGGGAAAACAGAGACAATGTAGGCCATCTCTGAAAGATAAGGTGAGAACATGCTGTGTCTCAGTCTTGAGAACTGAATGACGGCATCGCAAATCCTGGCCCCAGAGCAGGCAGCAGATGTAGGAACTCAAGCAAGCAGAGTGGGCTATTCTCTGTTCCTTCCTCAGAGGTAGAAGATTGGGGCCAGTTGGAACCATTGCCAGTTAGTCAGGAAAATCAGCTTAGCTATTCCCTATCTGCACAGTTTATTGTTCTATCTAGGAAACAAAAGTTGAGTACGGTTTCAGATAGAAGGTTCAAAGCTCTTAGGAACATTTTCTACTGCCTACCATGCTTCATACCTTCCCTATTCCTACTTAAAGGCTTCTACCTGTTTGAGCTAAATATGTCTTTAAAACTTTGTTTGAAAAGCACATTCTAATTCCTATGGCTGCCCTGTTTCCTGCATTTTAATGTTTTTTATGTGCTCAGACATGCTGTACCTTGTACCTATCATCTCTGATGTGATTCTCTCTTTAATTACGCAACAAAGCATTGAACCCGGTGTTTTGTGTATAGTTTTTTTAAAAATAATTTTATTGAGAAACAAATAGCAATGAGACAGTTTCAAAACCAACTAGTAGGACAGTTTCAATAATTAATATGTTGCATATTGTTGTCTTAGTGATTATGCATTGTACAAGATGCAGACATGATATCCTGTCCATAAACACTATTAGAACAAATCTTATTCATTGAATTAAGAGAATGCAGCTGTATATGTACCCTAACTATTTTGAATATACAGATACAAAATGGTCGCTCATTTGTATCCCCTTTTTCATTTAGTTTTGTCAGAGAAGGGTATTCCATTGTTGTTTAAATATTGTAGGTGCATGAACTCAGCAAAATATTCCAATATAGTCCAGTAGTCCATAATAGTAGTGGGTCATCTACAGGACCGGCTATGTAGCCCGGGGTTCTGGAACACACTGTATTTCATGATGTCAGCACTATGCTTCTCCCTTTGCAGATGACAGCTCTGGATCCTAGAGAGTCTCAAAGTAGCGCACCTCCAGCCTGGACTCCTCATTATCCTGCCCCAAAGCTGTGGTTTTTCTTACATGCTGCCTCATAGTCTCTGCTGTGCTTTTCAGACCACATTAATCATTTCGAACTGCTAAGTATCACCATATCTGTCTATTACAGTACTTACTACTTTTCAGTGTCTCTTATTTATTGCATTCTTCATGCTTCATTAGAGTGAAAAATTTGAAGCCAGCACCTAGGACTTATTTTAGTATCCAGAATAGCAGATGATGATTCCTGATTCATAGTAGGTAGGTACTTAATTACTGAACAAATAATGAATAAAAAGTTTTCTAATAAGTGTACATATTTATGGATACAATTAACAAAGGGATTCTGACCTTGTCATCCATACCTTGTTTGGTTCATTTCAGAGAGAAGTCTTCTAGGGCTTTTTAAATTTTTTCTATTTTATTTTCCTGGGCTCAAAAGGTATTGATGACTTGCCTAAACCCAGACAGAAGTATAAACAAAGCTGCAGTTGTAGTTTGGACTGGCTGAAGACAGGTCTTATGAAGCCTCCAACACATGTATCAACTAGGGATTAATCAGACGAAGATGAATGATACATACCTGTTATTGTTCCTCCCACTCTTCTGGCTCTAAATCACTGGTATTACCATGTTTGATATTTACTTAATCAGAATTACTTTTAATTTAAAAACTACTTCTACATGAAAATATTATTTTAATAGTTGTTTGCAGTTGTTTTAATAGTTGTTTAAAATAAACTATATTTTAAAATATAGTTCAACCTATATTTTAAAATGTGGAGGGGCTCGCTTTTTTGTAATAAATTTAGACTTTGGAAAGGCATAATGAAGCATGAAATGCTGGCTGCATAGTGTACAGGAAATAATTCTGTACACTAATAATTCTGCTAGAGCTTAAGGGAAGGGGTCAGCGGGCCTGGGACAGAATTCTTTTTCTGCTGTTATTTTTTCAGTTGTTGAATAAACATATATTAAGAGCCAATGCTGTACTGTGCTTGGTACCATTTGATAATTACACATAGATAAATAGTGTGAGGTCCTGGGTTAAGCAAGGAACTCACAGTTTAGTACAAGAAGTAAGTAAAACATTACAATACAGAAAACTTATAAATATATATGTAGAAAAGTGGATAAAAAATAGCTAAGACATGTTACATACATTTACCCACCCCCTACAAAAAATATAATCATTGTATACTGCAAACTTATGCTATATGAATTTTTCTTAAAAAATACATGTACACAGGGAAGAGTGGGAGAAGAGGAAGAGGAACGTTCAAAAGCCATGAGAAAGAATGGGTGATTCTAATAAACACTGCCACCAGGTACTTCTTCAGTTGAAGAGTCACTAGTTCTTCCTCTGATTGCTTACCTGCTGGATGAGTGTTTCCTAAATTTTTGTTATTTTGATCATACTTTTTTTTACTAGACCCAAGCACCAATTTTATAATTTTGAGTCCTTTACTTGGGTTTCACATTGATGATCTTGTTGCCTACAAAGGAGTCATCCATGAGATCACAGACCAGAAGAGGTACTTCTTTGTCTACTACATCTATATTGAATTTGGTGAAATCCTCAGTCCATGCTGAGGACACTCTCTTATCACAGTAAACTTAAATAATAGTCCTGCAAAACAAATCTACTCTTATTACAATTTATTGTAAGGTAGTATAATTACCGAAAGCATCCTAGATACTGGTGCACCACCTTTCTGTTTGGAGAATCCTGCACAATGTCCCTCCCATCACTGATATTTTAGCCTTTTGTCAAAGTATTTCTTTTTAGAAGCATCACTATCATCTTAATCACTTCGTTCATCACTGAGGTATGCTATGTGGCACCCACACTTGGGAGGAGGAGGTGTCTATTTTGGTTCACAGTTTCAGTAAATTCAGTGGTTTGGGTCAATGGTTGGCAGGCTCAGTTGTACATATGGCAGAGCAGAAGGGTCTGGCATGGAAAAAAGCTGCTCAAGTCATGGCGGCCAGGAGGCAGGGAGAGAAGGGAGAGATAGGGAGGGGAAATCCCCTTCTGGTCATGGTGCTGCCAACAAGGCCCACCTCTTAGCAGCATGGTTAGCTACTGAGCTGATTAGCAGATGAGGCCTCCTAAGAGGACAGAACCCTTCTCTAAAGCCACACCTCATGTTTTCTAGAGAATACTCTGGATCTAAACCGTAACAGATGCATTACCTCCCAAGGATTTAGCTTTGCAGAGCCTCAAGGAGCAAGCAGGATTTTGGATGCCCTTTAAGATTTTACTGACTACATAAAGAGAAATTAAAACAAATGAACAGGAGTTGAAGTGAGAGAAACCTAGACCTACAAAGACATTCCATTTCTGGACAGGTTTACTCAGAAAATTGAGGGTAGAATAAAGGTTTTTTTTTTTTTTTTCCTCTTGATTGAACATTAGTACCTTTCATAAATTAAACACTAAGTTAAGGAGTCATTAAAATGAAAAGTAGGAAAATCGTTGTGAGCTCTGATTCAGAACAGTGATTCTATAATTAAGATAAATTTATGATTTATTATTTAAAAATCTGAAAACAGATTTGGATTGCTTGTGATTTATAAATAAAGCTATAACACATTAGAAAAATTAATGAGAAC
>NDGM011123822.1:0-11062 GCA_002564305.1 Octomys mimax
CTGAGACTCACTCTTAACATTCACTAAGGAGCAGCCACCTAGAGCTAGGGACACCACAGTCCATAGCCTGGCATTCCTTGTCACGTACAAAATAATTCTGCTTGGTCAGGTTTTGTTGTTCAAGAAAGTACAGGGATGTCCGATTTAAGAATCTTCCTGAGGCAAGTGGCCACACCTGCGACATTAATTTGGCCCCAAAGCGGCTGACAGGGACACAGCTTTTCCTCCTGTTGTCCCCAAACATCTATCAGGTGGGATGAAATGACACCATCTCACCTACAGTGGTCACTTGCAAGGAGGAATCTGCAGCCCAGATCTCTAGGATCTAGACCCCAGACCCAGGCACCTACTGACCGCGCCCACTAGTGCGGTTCTCAGGCTCCTCAAATCCAGCTTTGCACACACTTACCTGTGGCCGCGGTGCAGCTCCCCAAGCATCCTTCCTGATCCTTCTCCGTGTGCATTTAATGCATCATTAGGTTTCACATGCATTAGTTTTTTCTTGCTTTTGTAACAAATAACTACTAGAAGATAAATTTAAAATAACACAGATTTGTTATCATGCAGTTCTATGGGCTAAAAAAAAAATACAACCTAAGCCTCTCTGGGTTAAAATTAAGGCCTTGGAGTGCTACATTCTCTTCTGAAACAATGTTTCCTTTGCCAGCCCTTAAAACCCACCCGTGTTCCTTAGCTCGGACCCCCTTTCTGTACCCCCACCCCCAGTGACAGCTCTCTGATCTATGTTCATCCCTTCCTGACCATGGCCAGGAGAGGTCCTCAAAGTTTTGTCAACTCCCAAGTGCTTATGTGCCTACATCGGACCCAGCTGAATAATGAGGTGTCCTCCCCCCATCACAGGATCCTTTACTTCAATCATATATGTAAAGGCCCTTCTGCCGTGTCAGGAGCACATACTCACAGGTTCTGGATAGATCTGGGAGATCTATTTATTCTGGTTACCATATTGGTCTCATAATCTCCAGAATTCGTTGACACGACTGTAGTTGCTATCTCCATTTTATAGTGAAGTTGTCAAAATCACCAGCAGCTCCTACTGTTGTAAGGAGAGAGGGGGATTCTCACCCTGAGACCCCTCCAGGGTCTTTCTGGAGACTGTGTTTCTGCTTCCCTCCCCCTGAATTCCTGGAATGCCCTGACTTTCTGGTTCACCACACCGGTCACAGGGCCCTTCGATGGGCTTAAGTTACTGCCTAATCCTAAGTCTTTCCTTTCGGTCTCATGGTCCATCTATCCCTGATCCACTCTGCAGACACACAGTCTTCAGAAAGTGCACATCCAAGCGCTCACAACAAGCCAATGTCTTCAGGAAGCACCCAGACTGGGCCTGCGCACCGCCTGCCTCAGTCCAGCTTCAGATACCTCCATCCTGCACAGGCTCAGCACTAATGCAGTGGGATTTCTTAAGTTGGCCATGTTCCCCTTGGGTTCCAGATGTGCTCGGAGCTAATTCTTCATAGCGTTGCTGGGCAGATTTATTAAGATGTAAAGTATTTATTATTGTGCTTTGAGTACATACTGGCTGTAGAAAGAGGCAGCATTTTGTACAGCAGTGAGTAATATGGCAGAGACCGCATAGATCTAAAATAAATTAAATACAGAGTTTAACAAATTTATCAGATATGCTTCCTTTTCCACTTGCTTTTCCTGGGTTGCCTCTGAAGATTAATTTAGGTAGAGATGGTGAAAAGGAAGGTACACGGCATTTCAAAAACAACACAGCTAAGAATTACTGAATGACTCATCCAGACCTTTCTGCTGTCTAAAACGATAAGCACATAAATAAAGCAAAATAAAAGAATTTGGACATTGAACCAGCGCTCCATCTATTACAAACCACAAGTCCAGCAAATGAGCTGGTAAACGTGACAGGCGCTTTGCCCACGAAGCTGCCTGTCACGGAGAGCGGACCAACATCTAAGTAGTTGAAGGCGTAGCACAGGGTGACTGATCTTATAAATAATTTGCATTTTAATGTCAAATGAATTTTTATAGTATGATTGAAGGAAAATATTCAGAGCAGGGTCATATGTTATCCCAGACCTGTACATGAAGTCAGCTCCACTATTAATTCATTTGACACGGGTTGACTGCACGCCTCCGTGACTTTGCCACTGATACAGACATAAATAACGCATTGCCTACTTTTAAGAAGCTCAGAAGTTAGTGACAGAAACAGGCAGAGGGCAAACCATGGCAGTGCTCTATGGATCTACAGTCCCACGAATAGGGCCCTGGGGGTGTTCCACAGGGAAGTATCTTCTCCGGTTTAGGATGGTCATGAACTGCTTGCTAAAAATGGTAACTCTCGAGCCGGAACTCGCAGAATGCTGAGGAGCAAACGAGGCATCAAAGTGAGACAGGGAGCGGCACATACATGACCCGGGTGCGCAAGATAACACAGCAAGAGCTGAAGATGAGGTGGGGAGGCGAAGCAAGAGCCAGATACTGCAGCACACTGAGCGGGATACCGCGGAGTCTGCACTTCGCCGGAACTTAATGGTCTTAAGCATAGTGATGCTGTCAAGTTTGAATTTTAGAACCATTATTTGTATTTTTTTTTAATGCAATCGGTACAGGGTCTCATTACACAGCTCCAGCTCCTAGTGATCCTCCTCTTTTCTGCCTCCCCAGCACTGGGATTATAGGTGTGCACCACTGTGCCTGGACTCTGCCGCCAGCTCAGCACACCCAGGGGCGGGGCTGGCCCAACACTGGGTCCCAGGGAGCTAACCCCTAGAATCATTATTTGGACTGCCATGTGGAAGTCAGGAGCAAGAGCATTGTTTAGTCTGTTTATCCCTTTGTTTGTTTTTGTGGCACTGAGGATTTAACCCACAACTTCACACTGAGCTACAGCCCAGCTCTTTTTAAACTTTATGTTTTTAATTTGGAAACAGGGCCTTGAGAAGTTACCCAGGCTGAGATGAAACTTGCTTTCCTCCTACCTCAGATTTCCAGGGTGCTAGGGTCACAGGATGTGCCATCTGGGCCAGACAACTGCCTAGGAGCTGTTACAGGCATCCAGGCAAGGGCTCCCAGTGCTGTCATGGGTGCTGAGAAGCAAAGGAATGGACTTAGAAGGCAGAAGGAGGACTAAAAAAGACCTGCTGACTATGATATGGATGATGTCATCCTATGACATAGGGAATTTAAAACAAAGCCCAGTGGAAGAGATGAAATAGGGCTTTGGATTGCTTAAGATTAGGGCATCTGTGGAAAGCTAGGAAGAGACAGACAATAAGTAATGGGATGTCTGCTCTTGGAATTCAGGAAGGAGCTCCACGAGAGATGCACATGAGAGAAGCTTCACCATGAAGTGATGGCTGACACCATCAGAGGGAGAACGAAAATGATTAAGAAGGGATCCTGGGAAACTGATGTCTAGGATTTTAGGTGGGTTCAGAAAACTCCTGGCTTTGGGGCTGGGGAGGCTGAAAGCAGGAAGATCACCATGAGTACAAGCTGTGTAGTGAGACCCTGTACCACAAACAAAGGAAGAGGAGGAAGAAGAGGAGGAAGAGGAAGAAGAGGAGGAAGAAGAGGAGAAAGAAGAAGAGGAAGACAAAGAAGATGAAGACAAAGAAGACTAAGAAGACGACAACGACGACGATGACTCGTGGTATAATTACCAGAACTAACCATGAAGAGTAATTACTGGGATGATCTGAGGAAAAATCACAGAGCTGAGTCTCAGTAGAGCCAAGGAAGACACCAGCTTCTCCCAGCCACGTGGTCACAAGAGCAGTAGGAGGAAGGCACGCCCAGCAACCCAACTGCCAGCTGGCCTCACACAGTGCCTGTGGTCACGTGAACTCTAGCTGGAAATGTCATGGTCTGGATCTCTCTATGGACTGTGAGTGGCGTGAAGGCAGGGAACTCTGCGCCTTCCTCGCTACTACCTTCATTTGAAGCAGCTGAGTCCTGTGGGCAAAGATTCATGCGAGAAGCTTTTTCAGGCAGTGGTCCAGGGAAACAAGGGCAAGGGCATGGGAAGGCAAAGAAGGCAACTAAGACAGTCTTCCCGCCAGTTACCACTGGGGAAACCTCGCATGAGGCCACGGGGAGCCTCAGCCACTGAACGTGGAACACATGCCTTGGAAATTTCCTTCCAGAGGAGCTGGGGGTCAGGTCCACGCCTTCCTGTAGGTCACTTCCTGAGGAATGTTGGGAGATGGGGCTTGGGTACAGCTTTGCTATCACAGCACTGTAGCCTACCCCGGACATAGCCAGAGTAGCACGGATAACCAGGTAAAGCATAGCCCTCAGCTAGGGACGTCAAGGACTGGCAATCGGAAATGGACGTGGGGCCCAGATGGAAAGAAAGAGTAGGAATTAGAGGGCTAGCTCCGTGGTGGAGCACATATCACACGTGTGAGACCCTGGGTTGTTTCAGTTTCTTGCATTGTAAAATAATTGAATGAATAATTAATTCAAAATAGTAGCTGCGAAGAATAAGGTCTGGCTCTTGACAGTATCCTCCATAACTCCCACATCCCTGGCCTAAAGAAGACTACAGGGAGCATTAGGCATTTTTAATAAATATTTGAATAAATATTGCAATCAATCAGGAGAGAGGAACTATTTTTCCAGTTTTACCTGGTGCCCCTTCCCCCTTGGGCTCCACCTTCTAGCCATACTGACTGTCTGCCAACCCCTCCCCTCAGAGCATTTTCATCTGCTATTCCCATTGCCTGGATATTTCCTTTGCCATTAAATGCCCGTTCCTCATAAAATCCCCCTCACTTCTTCCTCCAGATATTTCATGTCCTCAGGTAATGATTTATGCTAGCCCCCCACGGCCTTCTCCCTTGAACACATGTTTAAAATCACCTGTTTGCCTTACTAGAATAGATAAGCATAATTTCTCCCATGCAGCAAGTTCTCAGCTTCCATTTATTAAATAATGAATGTCAGAGATAGAATTAGATGATGATATAGGATTTTGTGTAACAAAGCAAGGGGTTGAAACAGCAGCTAAAAGGAAAACAGGAAGCTGTTGGCCAGAAATACATTCTGTGTAGTACGAAGACCCATAAAGATTGGGGGGAAAATTATCATGGCACTGATGTTCAGGTTCTCTGCTTTCCCTCAGCGGTGCCCTAAAAACAAGAGTAAGCCATAGATGGTGGGTGCGCACAGAGAAAGAACAGTGAGGGGCTTCAAGGACAACACAAAGGAAGGCTAACACAACAGGGGAGTCAGGAAAATTAAGAGATGTCTGAGCATCTACAAAGGTCTCTATGGTGAAGGTGGAGCCAGGATAGCAACAGGGGTGTGATGAAATGGGTAAAAATAAGGAGACAAGTGACTGTTGGTAGTGGGCAGGATGAACCAAAGGGTGACCCTAGAAGACTGTGATCAGAGGTAGATTGCTAGAGTTCATGATTTCAGGCATGGACGACCACTAAGTCACATGAAGGAACGTGAAGGACTTAAGATTCAGCACAGTCAAGACTGAATTTAGCTTTAACTAAAGAACTCGGTATAAGATAGATGACGGCCCTTCAAGTGCAATTTTACAAGATACACATCAGTAAGATCTCTTGATATTGCCTGGAAAACAAAGACTACACCTTCCTTGTTCACTGCTCTCTCTAACAACAGCAGTGCTTAGAACATTGCAAAAGCTCAGTGAATAACTGTTGAACAAATACATAAATAAACAGAATAACAGAAATCTTAACCCTTTTAGCTTAAGCAAGCGAGGAAATGTTATCGGCTTACACAAGCTAAAAGGACAAGGTAAGCCTGGTTTCAGGCATGACTGGGATTACAGATCTCATAATGTAATCAGAATTCATTTTATCTCCCTATCTGGGTTTTACACCCCCATCCCCACCCTCATTGCTTTGTCTTTGGTCCCGGACTTTCCATAGCAGCAAGAGCTGGGAAGAATCATTTAAAAAAAAAAAAAATCTCAGCAACATTCTCATTGTCCCCCATTGGTTAACACGCTCATTCCCAAGCCAGTCAGAGATGATATTATTGGCTTAGGTCCAGATAACATGACTCCCAGAGGCTGGAATGAGGTCAGCCTTGTTCTGGTCTCGGAGGTAAGGACCGAAGAGAAATAAGAATGCAATTTGACAAAAAGTTGAATAAATGGACTTTGTGTGGCAAAAACAGCAGGGCTGGTGACAAAGAGCATAGCCTGTGTCCTCTCCAAAAGCAATGGGGAGCCACTGAAAGATTTATCACAAGCAGTGTGGACTGATTTGCATTTCAGAAAGATCACCCTGCAGCAGTATGGAAAACAAATTAGAGAAGGTTGAGGCTTAGGGGAGGAGAAGGTAGAAGACATGATTCAAATTTCAAACCATCAACTATCAGCACAGCATCTTTCTTCCCTATCGAGGGACACAGTAAGGAACAAGATACTGTTGTTGCACTCGAGGAGCTTCTGGCCAATAAGGAAAATAAAAAAGGAACAAGCATTTACATTGCATAATGATGAAGACCATGCAGACTTCCTGGTGGGCCATGAAGTGTCACCTAAATTAATCTCCAAAAGATAATAAGCATGGGCATTATCTGCAACCAGAGACACGTAGAAGCTGCATGGGAAAAGTCGGGTCTAGCTAGACAGCATGAAGTCCCAACCACAAAACAGCAAGGGGTAAAGTCCGATTACTAGAAAGCCAGAATCTTGATGAGCCCTGAAAAGGCAGTAAAAGGCAAACCTTTTCTTCAGCATTTTGAGGATCCATGAATGTCTTTTAAGAGTAGCCTTAGCCAATCAGGACTTTTAAAAGATCAATCCAGCCATGTAAAATCTGCCTTAGAAGACTAGAAAAATAGGCTGAGCATCTGTGTTTAATCCCCAACACCTTTCTCCCCCCAAAAAATTACAAAATAATACACAAGTTCACCATAAAGGAAGTTACTGAGGGAAGAAATACTGGTGCCCTCTAAGATGGTAATAATGGAGGTAAATGGAAGTGTGTAGATTGGAAATATTTTCCACACTTGAAAATAAGGATAAAGATAAGGATAAGGGGAGGAAGTGAGAATAAGGAGTCAATAACAGAGCTTAGATTTCTAGTTTATGGAACTAAATGGATAGGGATGCGATTTACAATCGGGTTAGGGAGAAAAATACAGACCTTACATAATACTGATGCTGAGATTGAATTGTGGGCTATAAACACGGAGATGCCCAGATGTTCACAAGAACACATGGCTCCAGAGCTCAGGAGCAGTCTGTAGTCAGCACCACACACCTGAAAGCCATAAGTATGGTGGCTAAACTCTCACTCTGGTTGAGGTCACTCTGGTACCATTCAGTGTTCCAGGTGAAAAGTCCTAGCAGAAACCTAGAAGGAACTAACATTTAAGGATGACCACAGATTGGGAGTCATCAAAAGTGATCAGCAGAACAAGCCGGGGGCAGAGAAGCAGAAGCCTGGGGAATCGTAATTATGTTACAATGTACAATGGACAGAGCTCATCAGTCCCCTAGGTGAGGGCAATGGAGAACGGCAAGGCATCAAGAATGACTCTTAGGTTTCTTCTCTGGGTGACCAGTTGGCTGTTCAGGATGAGGGGGAGCTCAAGAAAACACTGGATGGGTTGTTGTGGGACATTCAGGAATATAGCTGTGGGCAGCTGGAGCTCAGGAAAGCATCTGGGTGTGCCTGTACCCGGGAGGCATGAGGATCCTGCAGAGGCCATCATTGGAGACTGCAGCCCCAAGCATAGGGACCTTCACAAGGAATAAATGGAGGAACAGGTGCCTTATAGGGAGACCATAATGAAACCGGGAATAGTCAGAGCTGAGTTGGTGCTTCACAAGAAAATCTTTGTACCTGTGGCTACCACAACAGGGAATCAGCCCTTGGGTGTTTTCAGCCATCAACATCCTCAACTACTTTGGTCCTTTTGAAGTCATGCTACATGAGTCCATGTGTCTCCTAAATTTATTCCAAAGCTGATCAAAGGTCCTAGGAGTCCTAACTCCTATAGTTTCATAACTTGCCTTTGACTAAAGGACTATCATGGGTTAAAATAAATGGACTATTTCATCTAGCAAAGGCTTGAATTTACTTCCTTATTTGGAAATCCTTCAATCATTAGGGTTCAGCAGCAATACAGAGCATCCCTCACCACTGTTCATCTTTCTTCGCATGGTGTTGTGAATGGCTCAGCAAGTGGGCCCATCATTTTCTTGCTAATTAATTTAGGTCTAATTGGTTTCAACCCACACAACAGTGCAAGTTGTAAGAGAGGGTAATAGCAGTCATCTTCCACTAAAAGTACCTGCCAGCATCAAAGCCTCCACCATTAAGCAATTCACCACAGAGAAAGAGCTCTTAAGAACTAAACAAAATGAATTAATCCCCCCTCCCAATTAGCTTCAGAAAAATCTCCAAGTGGTGAGAACCCCATCAGAGCACCAGGAAACATTTCATCTTACTATCACCATTGTAGCATAACTCATTCCTGTAAGAAGTGACCCAATATATTTACCAGCCTGCATGCAGTGCATTGCTAGAAGGATTTCAACTTCTTCAAATAACCATTACCTCCCTGCCCCAGCCAGGACTAGTTCTGCTTAGTATTTTCTCCCCAAAAGCTAATACAGTGCACATAGACAGTTTTCAGTTAGCACTAGTTACACAAATGAATGAAGAAGTGAGGAGAAAGAGGGAGAAAGGGAGAAAGAGAGAATGGAGGATGACTTGATTTATGCAGTTATTCAAACTGAAAAGTCACAAAAACAATGAAAAAAAACCCACTATACTGAAAGCCAAAGAGTCTCTGTTACGTATGAACTATGTGGCTATGATGAAATCACTTAACCTCTCTGAATTCTTTTCTCATTTAATACATAGCAGTGACATCTGCGTCACAAGCATTGAAGAATTACAATGAAGCAGAAGCTGGAGGTGTAGCATAGTAGTAGGGGGCCTGCCTCCCAGGTACGAAGCCTCGATATTAACCTCTACTACCACAAAAAAGGAAGTAAGAATAAAACAGAACAGAGTCAGCGAATTAGAAGGCATATTTGAAACACCCATTAGCTGTTGCTCTGAAGACTGGGACTTAAACTTTAAGCTGTTTTGTACAGTGCCTACAGTCAGGTCATGTGTATGCGTCTTATCATATTGGAGTCTAAGCTTTCATATGAGTATTATTACAAGTTGATGTTTCCAATTTACAAAGAAAAAGACAATTTCGCCACTGTCAACTCAAAGCTCACAGTTTATAGAGTAGGAGGCTAACATGGAAACAGAACACTGCTGTCTTAGAAGCACTGCCCCATGCCCTGCAAATCTGTCTCAAGTGGCTGGAAGTCACAGGGGAGGACCAATGGCTCTGCTGAGCAAGACAGGGAATGGAGAGGGTGGAGACAATTGAACAAGGTCGTAGAGAATCTGCCAGATAGACAAAGAATAGTCTCAGGTTGCTCTAACGCTTTGCATAAATAGGTCAGGTGTGATGGCACAGGCCTGTGATCCTCATATTCTAAGAGGCTGGGGGGTGGGGGCAGGGACTGCAAGTTCCTGACCAACCTGGGAAGCTTAGAAATGTACCAAGATCCTTTCATAAAATAAATAATTTTGGGCCATCCAAATAGCTCAGAGGATTAAAGCACCTGCAAGCAGGCGCAGGGGCTGGGTATTTGATCCCCAGGCCTGCCGTGGGGGCACACTGAAAGGGCAATTGAGACTGGGCGTGGTGGCACACACCTGGAATCCCAGCTCTTGGGAGGCTGTAAACAGGCAGATCACTAGGAGTCTGATCTAGTAGTGAGACCCTGAACACCCTGTAGACCCCTGCCTTAAAATACAAATAAATAAATGAATAAATAAATAAATAAAATAATTTTGTAAGTGGAGAGCTGGGGATGTAGTTGAGTGTAAAAGCCGAGGGTTCAATCTGTAGTACTATAGACAGCTAAATTAGGTAGAGACATTATAGGCAGTTGACAGGGTTAGGTCCTCAAAGTGGTCAGTGCAGGAAACAGAAACACATTATAACTATGGCCCAAGATGCATTCACTAAATGCCTGGCCTAACAATAATGATAAGAATGACTAGGCCTGTTTGTCTCCTAGAGGGAAAATCAATAGTTATTGATATTCTAAATAGGCATCGTCACCTGGGAGGGAAACTGAGCTCTTCTGACCCATCCTTTCCAGGACAGGTCCTCGTTCTTTCCATGTGCACTTGTGAAGTGAATTGCTCCTCCACTGGATCAACATGACCTCAGTTGAGTCCACTTGTAATCTTTGTGGTTGGTCAGTTTAGTCCCAGCTTACACTTACCTGGTGATTTTGTACCCACCTCATGATTTTGCTCTATGGAAGTTCCTTTGAGACGTGGACTCATGGATAACCCACTTTCTAGGTTCCCTCCTGTCTAGCAGGAGCTGTCTTTTCCTCAACAAAATTTCCTACTTTTAGCCTCTGTTGTTCCTCAGAATTAATTCTTCTGTTTTGAGGAACATGGATTCGGTGCATTGGACATCTAGCAAGTTGGGAGTTAGATTTCTCTTCGATCATGTGGAAGTATTGTACCATTCCTATGTCACCAGTATCACAAATAAGCTTGCATAAGTAATATTTTACTGCACATATTCTCTCAGCTTTCCTTTTACACTCAACATTACATTTCCTAGACGTAGCCAGATAGCTATAAAACAAGCTCACATATGTCTGTGTGTTTCTTGGTTATTTCTTATGTGTGAAGTGCCGCATGATTGAAATTAATCTCTTAAGGAAATAGAGAAAGATACTAGCTGGAACAAAGGATTTGAGGAGGTTGAGGAGCCAGCTTCATTAGATTTGGACCAGACTGAGGAAGGTGTTACAAGCTGGAATGACTACTTTGTATTTCATTGTTTAAACAAAAGGAATCCACACCAGGAATCCCATTATGAAATGGGATTGAGAAGATTTTTGTTGGTCTGTGTCTCAGTTACATTTCTCTTGTTTCTGGGACAAAATACCCAACACCCACAAGGAAGGAAAGGCTTATTTAGTACAGGGTCTACAGGGTCTCACTACACAGATTGGACTCATAGTGATCCTCCTGTT
>NDGM011123823.1:0-10155 GCA_002564305.1 Octomys mimax
GCACAGGGACCGCGGTTCAATCCCCCAGCACCACATGCCAGCCAGCCCCGCCCCCTGGTGGCCCGAGCTGGCCACGCACACATTCACACACACACACACACACACACACACACACACACACACACACATAAAATAAATAATTTTTAAAAAAGATTTATGATCATCTCTATGTTACACTCACAGAGGATTTAGAATTCTTCCTTTGGTGTCACATCTTATACTCATTATTCTCCTGGAGTGGGAACATTTTCAAAAGACTGAATCATTCAGCGTAAGTGTTTAAATGAAGGTAAAAAGAGTAATTTATAAAATCTAGGAAAAGGTATTTTTGTTCTAAAAAAAAAAAAAATCCATGAAGAAAAGCTGTGAGCAGAGAAATGCAGTTGCTGTCAGAGTAGCCACAGGCCAGACAGTCGCCGACTGCGACCTGCGCGGGGTGTTAGTGCCCTGCACCTAGAGAGGAAGGGCCTGATCTGAAGCCTACTTCACATCAGTCTCCTTGGGACAATGGGACGGGCAGCGCTCCCCTCGGCACCCTTCGCGTGCATGCCCATGGGTCACATAGCTCTGCTAGCCGGTGACAGCGGGTAACGATCACATAGAGCCCCTGGTGCCTGTATGAGGTAACTTGAACTCCACCTCAGCTGGTTTATTTGTAGGAACTTTCCATTTGCAGTTAGAATGGCTGCTGTTCATAGGAGAAGTGTTTGTGTTTGTCAAGAATAGAGAATTAGGGGCCGGGGAGATGGCTCAGTAGAACAGGCGCTTCCCTGGCAAGCACAAGGGCCTGAGTTCAATCCCTGGTTCTGCCAAAACGAAACAAAAAGAATGGAGAATTATTGGAAATAGAAAAAGAATGTACAGCTTCTCCTAATTCACTTGACCTATGTGTGAATCAAAGTGAAGTCACCTAGCCGAATTCCACAGGGCCTCCCTGGCCACAGCTGCGTCCCATGGCCTCCTCCCTACAAGGGATCAGAGGAGGCTGCCTGGCACAGCGCGGCTTTCCTGGTGAGAAGTCCGGTGGTCAGGCTGCACGTGGCCTGCCCCGGGGACGCCCTTTACATCCAGTGTGGGGTGCTGCCCGGCTGCCTTCCAAGTGGCAGGGTCTGCTTCCCTTGGTGTTGGGGTGGGGACTGTCCCCCAGCACTCCCTGGAGAGGGCTGTGCCTTCCCTATACAGCAAAGACTTCATGAGGGAGATGTGCAGAATGCAAATAGCAGGGCAGGAGCAGCCCTCCCGGTAGACTTCTGCTCCGCATGGTACGCGATGCTCTGTGCAGGATTGTGCTGGGCCATGCTGGCCCCCCTGCCTGAGCCCACGTGCGGCCTCCTACCCCACCTGCCATTTCACCAGATAAATGCAAATGTAGACCCCGGATGATCACCTGCTAGGAGAGAGCCCTTAAGAAGAGTGTCCAAAAAAAAAAGAAGAGTGTTCACTACTGTTTCTTCTTCTACATTTTCTATTTCTTTTTGATGTATTAGGCTTTGAACTAACAGAAGACGGATTCTAATCGAGCTAACAGACTTTCCCCGGTTTTTCCAGACGAGAATTCTCCAGCCAACTTCTGGGATTCTAAAAACAGGGGTGTGACGGGAACACAGAAAGGACAGATCGTGTGGAGAATCGAGCCTGGGCCCTACTTCATGGAGCGTGAGTAGCTGAGGGCGAGAGCGTGCTGAGGGCCAGGCGCTGGCAAGTGCAGGCGTCGCGGGCTCTCCCGAGTGGTACTCTAGAAGCCCTTTCTTCTTGTTTCCAAATTTATGTTGTGAACAAGCTCCACGGCAGGAAGGCCCTGTTTTAGAAAATTCTCATTAGAGAATGCTCACAGATTCTGAAAAGTGTGCAT
Source organism: Octomys mimax (assembly GCA_002564305.1). Taxonomy (NCBI): domain Eukaryota; kingdom Metazoa; phylum Chordata; class Mammalia; order Rodentia; family Octodontidae; genus Octomys; species Octomys mimax. The sequence goes on from NDGM011123823.1 coordinate 1,853, forward strand.
GCTGATGCACACAGTGGAGCTGCATGCGTAGAAATGGGACAGGTTTAGTTTTGCATGCACTTGTGAGTGTGTGGTGTGTAAACCATGCAGGGTGACTTTAATACTTCACAAATTATAGATATACTTGGAATCAATATTTAATTATATTGATGTGTGATTAATATTTGAATTAGCATTTATTTAATGGGAACAGAAAACAATGTAAGATTTTGGTCAATGTAAGAATTTTATTTCTTTTTTGTACTTTTCGGGAAGGGTCTACAGGGCGTTCAGGGTCTTACTACTAGATCGAACTCGTAGTGGTCCACCTGGTTACAGCCTCCAAAGAGCTGGGATTATGAGTGTGCACCACCACGCCAGGCCTCAATTGCTGTCTCAGTGTGCCCCTCCCCCTGGAGGGGAGGCGGTGCCGGCACGGCAGGCCTGGGGCTTGAACTCCTGGCTCCTGCACCTGCTTGCAGGCACTTTAATCCACTGAGCTATTTGGCTGGCCCTCATGTAAGCATTTTATTTGCCTACATGATACTCCATGATGCTTTCTCCTGCAGCAGAAATATGAATTCTTGTGCAGTACACGATTAACAGGAATCTCTCCTATCTTCTGATGCTGGGTTAGTGGTGGAAGTCTTCATACATGAAGAAAATATCAAATGCTCTATGCTTCACAGAATACAAAGAAAGTGAATGAAAAGTAACTTACTAGGTTGTTGCCTATGTTTACAGAATTTATTCTTCTTCATCTTAGGAAAGCACAGACCCCTTCTACTAGTGAGCTCTCGGGAAGAATTAAGGTTTCTAGATGCAAGGGGTTTAATACAGGACAGAGAGGAGGATACTAGTAACTAGGGTTAGTACTTATTAAGCCTTAGAGTATAAAGTTCACATTGATTGGTCGGAAACTCAGGGCGGCACACCCTGAGTCATGGGCACCTTCTGTAATGTAGAAGTTATTTCACAAGATTAGCACCTACTGCCTTGCATTGGCATTAAAGATGTCAGGCAATTTCTTCCCATCCCTCCTGGGCAGGCAGCTCCCGGGCCTTTCCCTGGTCCTGCCGCTGCCCCCTGATGTGTCTTTCTTTTCCTAAGCCAAGGTTCTGGGTAGATTCTCTCTGTAAACCTTAAGTGCAGCGAAGCTTTTAAAGGAAAACAGATTCTTGTGAACTAACAAGAGTCGGAGTTGGGGGGGCAGTTGTGCAGGGTGACTGTCATCATCCTGAGGGACAGCATAGCGTTAGAGATTTTCACTGAGGGCGGGTGGGGCTTGTGTCTGGAGGTGGGGTGATGGGCAGTGTGTTTTTCTTGCCCTTTTCTACCCTCTTAGCTTCGCTAGTACTCCTACGAAGTAGGGAAAAGAAGTGATAAAAGAACGAGGGAAATGGAACGGGAGAAAGCTGGTTTCACCTTATTGCAGGTCTTTCCTTGAAAGGATCCCAGGGCCAAGGCTTGGGTGGGTGAGGAATATTGCCAACTGAGTGTGAGGGGACAGGTGAACCACTTCACATTGATCTCAGGGGCCGAGTCGGTCAGGGTCAGCCCTGATGCCTGCTGGCGAGGGCGCGAGTGCCGGGGAAGAAGCCCAGCCAGGCTGCCCGTTCAGAGCCTCACAGGGGGAAGAACTGTACAGCACATCTTTCTTTTTGGTGATTGATTTTCTTTCTTTTTGCAAGAGTGTGACTCATCACAGTCTATTGTTTAACAAAAAGGGACTTGATGTTGAAACAAGGAATTGGGGAAGAAAATCAGGGCAGGGTTCTTTTCTTTTTCTTTCTCCTCTAATCGAGCCTTTTCACTCCTTAATTCCTTATACATAAAAGTGGGAGCATTGCATAGCAGGATTGTAAATCTGGACATACCAGTAATATATTGTTTAAAGGCAGACAAAAGCCCAAGTGAACCATCCAGGATGGCGACAGGAAGTTCAGAAAGTTCCTGCCTTCAAGCGGGCCTGGCTGCCTCAGGCTGAAGGAAGCTTTTTCCAAACATCCCTGCCTGCAGTGTTAAAAAATCAAGGTATTATTTCTCAGAGTGCTCAGATGTCAAGCCTCTGCCTTTCAGATGTCAAGCTAAGGTCTGGCTGAAATTATCTTAGCGTAACAAATCATCTCACAGCATGAATGTGGCTTGCCTCTCTGGGGGTGGTGGCGTGGAACTGTAAACAGTGGGAAGGGGTCAGTCAGACAGCTTGTGAAGTCCTAGGCGTTGTCCACCTCTGCTCTGAACACTGTGGTACTTTAAATTTGGGGGTTTCATCTTCAGGAAAGGAAACGTGCTTATCTTTAGCCCATTAGAAGTCCATGCAAAGTAAAATCCTCTTACAGCAGCTCTGTCCAAGCTCTCAGGCGAGGTGGGTGAGCTCCAGCCAGGATCTGCGAGCTTCGCCTGGTCTGGAAAAACCCTGGACTCACACCTCACAGGGCCCGCCTGCCTGGGTCCAGAGGAAGGAGGTCAGAGTGGAGATGGGACCTTCCCGGGGGGCCGGCCTCCCCTGCATTTTCTCATCGTGAGGCTGGCGTGAGCTAGCATGAGCTTGTGCTCCTAGAATCCGTGGTATGCGCACCTTCCAGAGTCGTGAGGTTGGAAAACAACTGCGCATGCCGGGTGCCCACTTTGTTCTCCGAAGCCTTTCCTGGTCCATGGCCACTGGCTCACCAGGCCAAGCTGCGCTTTCTCCCTCCTTGGGTCTCTCCTCCTCCTTCCCCTTCCCCTCCCTTTCCCTCCCCCTCCTCTTCCTCCCTCCTCCCTGCCCCCTCCTCCCTGCCCCTGTTCTCTCCCCACACATTAGAGTGTTTACTGAGCACCGGCTTCCTCTGGGGATCATCCCTACGCACTGGGCAGGCCAGAGCTCAGCAGGGGCGGGCATGTCTGTGCAGCTGCTTGTGGTGTGTAACAGCAAATCCCTGACCCGGGCGGCAGTCACTCAGTGCCACTGTCCTGTTTCCAGCCTGGGCTGGGGGAAGTCGAGGTGGGATGAGGAGCTGCGGAGTGGCGTGTGTGTGTCTTCGCTCTCAGCTGTGGTGCTCCAGGTGGGGCCTCAGCAAGCGACGCCTTCGGGGGACAGGAGGTGGCCCTGGCTCGCTCTTGTGCTCTTAGATGGATGCTGGATGCTGGCCTTCTCTAGTCCCTCCTAACAACACAGAGAGTCTTGCAGCCCTTCCGGGGAGAGCAGGTGCTCCTTGTCCTCCACCCTCATGCTGCATGTTGGGGTTCAGCTGGTTCTGCGGTCCTGTCAGGGCCTTGCCTCATCCGCGTTGGTATGGTTCATCAGCACTTGGGTTGAGGAAGGGCTGGCTTCTACAGACTCCTTGGGCCCTGTCTTGGTTACTTTCCTGTCATTGCTGAGACAAAATACTCAACACTCAAAGTCAAGGAAGGAAAAGTTTATTTTTCTCACAGTTTGTGGAGGTTTCAGTCCATACTCAGCTGGCTCCTAGGCAGGGTGGCACGGCATAGGGGCAACTGTTCCAGGCTGCAGGAGGCAGCAAGGGCAACCAGAGGTACAGGGGGGACAGCGAGCCTCCTTCTCTCCCTTACAGTGTAAGCAGGCTACCTGCCCTAGGCAGGTGTGTGTAGCACCCACACCATCTCCCTGCTCTCCTCTCGCACAGGCTGAGGGTGTTTGCAAAGTGAGGACCCAGTCCCTGCCCAGAGCCAGCTGCGTGTGTACTCAGACCTCTGCAGGCTGCGGACTACAGAAACCTTTCCTGCTTTGAGGTGGGGTGTCGGGTGTTTGGTCTCAGCAACAAGAGAATAGGAAGCAAGACACTCAGAACCTTTTTTTCAGATAAGGCTCGAGGTGGAATTGTGTGACAATGCTATGATTAATGAGGATGAGTTGAGGTTGCTTTGAAAAAATACTTCTTGAGAGGGCCAGCCAGATAGCTCAGTGGATTAAAACACCTGCGCAGGCAGACACAGGGACCGGGGTTTGATCCCTGGTGTACTGTGACGGCCCCCACCCCTGGGGCTCTCTGAGATGGTGACTGAGATGGGCGTGGTGATGCGCGCCTGTAATCCCAGCACTTGGGAGGCTAAAAACAGGAGGATCACTGTGTGTCTGATCTACATAGTGAGACCCTGTACTAAAATACATTAAAAAATACCTTTTGAACAGTTAATTCGTGGGAGGAATATACTGTTAAAAATAAAAAGGGAAAGTAAATATCTTCTCTTTGGGCCCCTCAGTAGTCTTTCCTCTCTGATGGTAACCAGCTACCAGTTTCTGGTTAGTTCTTGGAAAATATTCATCCATATCTAAGCCAAGAAATATGTTCTCTTTTAGAAAGGCAGTATTGTAGGTGCAGTGCTCGGAAACCCCTTCGCATAAGAGCAGGGTTGAGTTCCCACGGCCTCTCCCACCCCGACTCCCTGCCCCCAGCTGCCCCTGTGTGCTAGCACGTGGTCACCATGTGTTGGTCCTTTGTATTTATGAACATTAATACATCCAAAAATTTTATCAGTCTTTTTTTTTTTTTTCTCAGAACTGGGGATTGAACTCAGGTCCTTGCGCTTGCCAGGGAAGCGCTTATTCATTCCACTGAGTCATCTCCCTGGCCCCTTTATCAGTCTTTAGACAGAGGACTAGTACCTAGAATTTATAAAGAGCTCAGAAAAATTGGACACGCCCTCAAAATAAAATAAAAGACCCAGTCAAAAAATGGGCCACAGATATGAATAAATACTTCTCAGAAGAACTACAAATGGGTCACTCAGTATAGGAAAAAATATTCAACATTGGTGGTCATTTGAGAAATGCAAATTAAAGCAACACTGAGATTCTGTCTCACTCCAGAAAGTAAAACCATAATAATAATAATAAAAATCAAATAACAACCAATGCTGGAGAGGCTGTGAGGAAAGAGGAACCTTATGCATTCTTAATGTGATATAAACTAGTACAGCTGCCGTGGAAATCAGTGTGGAAGTTCCTCACTAGAAATCCCATCTGACCCAGCTCTCCCCCTTCTGGAGATCTTCCTTGAAGACTTAAAGGTATCATATGGCAGCAGTCCATGCGGAGCCAGGCTTATTGCAGCACAGCTCATCATAGCTAGATCTTGGAAGAAGCAGCCTGTATGTCCATTGACAGATGGGTGAGTAAGGAAAGTAGTATTTACAGGCTGTGGAGTACTGCTCTGCAATTAAGAAGGACAAGCTTGAGTCATGCATAAGAAAGTGGATACACTTCAGTCCATAATGTTTAGTGAAATAAATTGGATAAACAAGCATAAATATCACACAGTTCTCTTACATGAGAAATCAAAAGTATAAAAAAAAAGAGCACACTCGGAACACCAAGTGGCTTCTCTGTCTTGTCAGCATTTAAATAGAGGGTGGGAATCTTTATTTTGATAGTCACATAAGCAGACTGTCCAAAAGATTATTGCAAAGGCCAGAATGTATTTCCATGTGCTGAAGGGGCCCAAAGAGGATGATGTGACATGACCATCGTCTCTTCCTGTCCACCCTAGACCTGCCCTACTGACTCCAGGCTGCCTTCGGTCCACATGGAGACCTGACTGTGGGCTCTCCACCCTTGGAGACCCCACACTTTCCTTGCTTGTTCTTTGCAGTAACTGCTCCTGTTTTTGTAGCCTTGTGTTGGGTGGCTTATTTGTGTCCCTGCGACTGGCTGCCACATTAGGTGTTATGCAGACCCTTCCACGTTGCTGTGGTCGCTTCTTCCCCCACCCTCTCTGTGCCCCACAGCCATGCTCACGACTGGGGCCTGTGGGCTTTTCCTGTTGGATGTGCATGGGGCACTGCCTTTCCCTGTGCCCCTCCTGGCCTGTGTTTCTGTGGCACAGAGGTCCATGCAGCTGGCCATGTGGATGTCTGGACATGGTGTCCCTTTCCACCCTTCTAAGTCCCTCATCCTGTAGCTGGGATCTCAGCTGAGTCATCAAAATGCTGCCCTCTGTCCTACTCAGAGGGGCTGTGTAGTGACTCCATGCGATTCCCTGAAACCCCGACGTGTGAAGATGAAGGATCCCTCTTGGCTTGGAGCATCCCTGTATCCTCGCTGCATGTAGTGCAGCTCCTGAGTTCTTGGGGGCGAGTAGATGGTGGAGGATGAAGAAATAAAGAATCAGAAGACAAAAAGCTGAGGTCAGGTGGCGCCTCCTCTCCCGATGGAAGAGAGAAAACTGCCAAGGACTATAGTGTGTGTGTTTATACACTGGTGGATTGTCTCCGTTACTTTTCTGTCATTTCTGGGATAAGGTACCCAACACCCAAAATGAAGGAAGGAAAGGTTTATTTAGCTCACAGTTTGTGGTCGTTTCAGTCCATACTCAGCTGGCTCCAAGGCAGAGTGGCACATGGCAGAGGGCAGCAGTTCACCTGGCAGAAAACAGCAAAACAATAAGAGTGAAAGGGAGGAGTAGCAGCAACAGCAGCTACAGAGTGCAACTCCGTCTCTCTCCTGTTGCAGTTAGGCTACCCGCTCCAGGCTGGGTGTAGCCCTCACACCCGTAATCCCAGCCTTGGGTCATGAATCAGTCACACTCCAGAAGCTGCCCCATGACTACATGAGGTTTTGGGGGAACATCTAGACACCAACTCTTAACACGAGTTGGTGTCACATGACACTTGTCTCCTATCAGCTTGTTCACGTGGCTCCCCTAGGGCACCTGCTGTTCCCAAGGATGGCCTTGGTGATCGATCTTCAGCTTCAGCCACTTCCCACATATCCTAAGGAGCAGAAATCTTCACTGGTGTCCAGCCTTCCATCAGGTACAAGGGACCCATTGTGCATGGGGCAGCTTCCAGTGGCCAGCCTGTAGGTGTGGCTTTGTCACGGGAGACCGTGTAAATCCCTGGGCTTGGCACTGGCTCTGCACGGCTCTGTGGAGTTTTGGTGGCCACTTCCACATAATCTACATTTTGCAGATTCTAAGTACAGCTGTCTCATAGTTTCACGGATTCCAAGTTGTTCTGTGGGTAGGAGTGGGTCAGCAGGCGGGGCGGGCCTGGTCATCAGCACCTTCTCATGGGGATAACACTTGAATTTCTTGGTGGCTTCCGTTACCTGGCTGACTGTGAGAGCTTTAAAACCAGCAGGCGGCCTCCTCTGGCCTGAAAGGGAGTTTGGGGGGGAAGCTATCAAATGCACTTTTCTTTATTTATTGAAAAACGCCCTGCTCACTCCCGGAGCACTGATTTGGTTTGTGCCCTGCTGCCGCAGGCAGATTCGCAGCGCTGGTTCCTGGCATTTGGAGAGTGATGCCAATGAGCCTGAGCGCAGAGTCCAGTCACATACATCACATGCGTCGCTGCGCTTTGTTCCGCTTTGGCGCCTCTGGTGCTAGTGGCTGGGTTTGTTCTTGTGGAATACGCGCCTTGGGTTGGGGCGCAGGGCTTGCTGACATCTGTGCAGCTGTTGCTGTTTGAGAAGTGGCCAGAGTCAGCGTTGGCATTCAGGAAATAATGGGCAGGAGCGTCCTCAGAGGCAGAGCAGCTTCGGAGCTGGTCCTTGCTCTTTGTGGCCTTGGCTGGCCCTGTCCATGAAACCCCTTCCTTCCTTGATGCCATCCTGACTGCACGGTGCCCTCACTCTCCTCCTCCCGGCTCCGAGTTCTTCCTCTGGCACTGCCCTTTCAAGGGCTGCTGTCTGGTGTGGGCCTGGGATTTTCATGTCAGCGGCTGAGCTGTGAGACACCTGCTGGACACCGGGAAGCTGGCCCTGGCTCTCGCCCTGTCTGGCGTGGCAGTTGGGGCACAGCACAAATCTGTTGATTGTGACTTACGGCCCAGCGATCACTGTGCATCGTAGACGCACTCCATGTTCTACTTCAGGACAGAAATGCTCCTGAAATTTCCTGTTTGGGTATTGATAAGAAGAGGATGATGATACCGATTCCTAGAGCAGGATTTTTAAAATTTGGTCTTTTAAAATAAACCAAGCACTCTGTAGGAGGCCATTTGGCATAGTCAGAGAGGCTGTGGCTTTCGTCCTTTGGTAAGTGCTGGGACAGTCACTGTAGGAGGACGCAGTCTATCCAGGAGCCCTTGCCTGTGGCCCAGCAAGGTCTGGCAGGGTCGGTGTGGCTGCCCTTTGCTGACTCCTGCAACTCGGACACTGCACTTAGACGAATGTTGGGGGTTCTACGTCTTATATCAGCATGTTTTCACTTCATGCTCTTTGAAGCTACTTTCCCAAAACCAGAACTGGCACTTGCCTTTCTTTTGGTCAAGCTCAAATGCACAAAACAAGCTTCTAAGATGTATGGGTTAAGAAGTAGCAATGAGACAGTTTCAAAACAGGTTAGTAGGACAGGTACAATAATTAATACATTGCATAT
>NDGM011123837.1:0-11193 GCA_002564305.1 Octomys mimax
CAGTGTCTAATTAACTGATGTCAAACTGAAGTCACTGTAGACTGACCAGAGGAACAGTGTGGGCGAAAAGACACAGGTAAACAAAAGTAAAATGGAGACAAGGTAGATAAACTGGGATCCAGGAGGACAGCTGGAACCTCTGATGACAAGTCAAAGCCCACAAAGAACCTGCATTTATAGTCTGGCACCTACCAGCTGTTATTGGGTGACAGGCAGAGACTGGCAGAATTTTCTGTGAACCTGCGCAGATCCTGACCCAGAGCTCACAGAAGCTGAAGGTTGAGTCCTAGAGGAACTAGAGGATGTGTGCTGCTCCGTGAGCTGTAGGTGAGGCAGTATCTGCTGCAATCTGAGGAGGCCCCACTGTGTCTGGTTCCCTGCACCAGCTCTCCAAGTGGAAGGCTTGTTGCTCCTGTGTCGTTTCCATCCTCCAAACTCTGAGCAAAAGGGCTGCCACAGCCAGTGCCGACCCAGAATCCTTTAAGGATGGGCATGCTGGGAAATGGACTTCAACTTGGTCTAAGTGAATGCAGTACAAAGGCATTGCAAAGACAAAGATTTAGGATTCAGGGAATAGAATTTCCAAGTAAAGAGTGAGGCACTGGTACTCTGAGTTTGATAATGAAGGGAAGACAAAGGAGGGAAAGGGGAGAGGAGCAGAAATAAAATATCTAAAAAGAAATCAATCCAGATTGAAGTGAGGAAAGAGAGGTCTCCAAAGAATTACGGTTTCAAAAAATACAAACTAATAGACTTTGGTCTTGTTTGATTATAATTAGAGATGTTTTCAGGTCTTGCTTCATAAAATTAAAGCAAAAAAAGAATAGTTGTACAAGAAACAAAGATTAATCACAATACGCAGAATTGCTAATGATATTTACAACACCATAATCACCTGTATTTTGAATGGCAATTCAGCAGGAATGAAGAAGAAATAGAGGAAGACAGGAGGGAAAAGTGAGAAAACTGACACAATCGAATCAAATGAGTTGGTTTTAAGTAACAGAATTTACATTTTAGGAGTCTTAAAATATACAAATACTAAAAAGAGAAATAGTCACCAAGAGTTTGGGGAGGAAGAGAAATGAACACATGAAACATGGTGGGATTTTTTTAAGGCAAGGACAACATCTTGTGTAAAAATACAATGGGGCCAAGGAGATAGCTCAGCTGCGTGAGTGCCTTCCAGGCAAGTGCAAGGCTCTGAGTTCAAACCCCAGTACGAAAAACAAAACAAAATGAAAAATAGTAAATATAGGATATTAAGTCTTTTAGCTCCTTTCCCTCAGAACTGTAATCTTAAAGTATAAATCTTAATATAAACTAGATTTTAGTTAATAATTGTCAATATTCATCTACTGATTATAACAATTATGTTACAATAATGTAAGATGTTAGTAACGGAAACTATATGTGCAGCAGGGGATGTTTGAGAACCCTCTATACTATATGGACAATATTTCTGTCAATCTAGAACTGATGATTAAAGGAGACTTGGTAGCAGTCTAGAGAACCAAAAATATTTTTTATACTAGATTGTTTCTGTTGCAATAACGTTACATAACACTCCATAGATGATTTACTACTAACAATTATTTTTTCTTACACAAGTGTCTGGGCATCAGCTGAAGTTGGTCTGGTCTTGATTGAGTCTCATTGAGCACATCTTATTGCATCCACAGGCCATCACCCACATCTCATCTATAGCTGAGTTTGCTTTGAATCTCTTCCCCAGAAGTTTACAGAGCTGGAAACACACAGTAAGTAGCCTTCTCAGAGTGGCTTCTTTCATTTGGCAACATACCTGTAAGCCTACTCCGTGCAATTCTATGGCTTAATACCTTGTTTCTTTTCATCCGTGTACCTGGTTGCATTGCCTGCACAATGTTTAGGCAGTGGAGTCCTCTGTCCATCTAGTCACCTCTAAAGGGATGCCCTGGTCCCTCTAGGTTTGCTAAGCAGTGCACAAAGGCCCTATAGACATTTTTGTGCAGGTTGTTGTGTGCATCTATGGTTTCAAGTTCTTTGGATATGAATCTAAGAGAAGTCTTACAGTATCATATGATAAGATTGTGTTCACTCTTCTAAGGGATTTCTGCAGTAGCTGTACTATTTTGCCTTCCTGTCAGAAATGAATGGGAAGTCCTATTGCTCTGTATCTTTACCAGTGTCTGACACTCTCATGTTTGAGTTTAGCCATTCTAATATTGTTGTGTGGCATCTAGTTGCTATGCTCACAATAACATCATTGATGATTTACTTTCACTTCTTTATTTGTATTTGTCAATTTTTCTTTCTTTTTTTTTTTTCAGAACCAGGGATTGAACTCAGGCTCTTGCACTTGCCAGGGAAGCACTTATTCTACTTAGCCATCTCCCTGGCCCCATTTTTTCTACAATCATTTTAAAGAGGATTCATTTAATTAAAGCTTGAGAGGTAGAAGAATGATGAGAAGATGAATTTTAATTTGTGGAGCCAAGAAAGGTAAGAAAGAGGGAAATAAATTGCCTCCCTTGAAAACACTTTCCAAGCCAGTCCTAATCCCCGAAATGCTGTTTGCCCGAAAGGGCAAACCCAGAATATGCCTCGGTGACTTGAAAGTCCTCTCCCCCTGTGTGCTTCTCAGAGAGCAGTTCTGGCAGAGAAAGCATCTTTGATTATGAACTGGTGATCCCAGAGAGGTTGTTTGACAACAAACATTTAACTTTCCCTTTCCTTACTGTTTAAGAGTCTGAAGATGCTTGACATTTCTTGTCAAAAAGTCACTCGTCTACCATGCACTGGTAAGTCCATGCAGTGCCCTACATGTGAAGTCATCTTCCACAACACACAGAATCTGTTGACAAATGTCTCTTTCTTGCCTCTGGCCTTCATGATCCAATGTCTCATTTCCAGGTGGGTGGAAGGTAACTCTGCCCTGGGTCACCAAGTGAATGATTTGGCCGAACATGTTGGAGCTAAATGATGTGGTGGGAAAGACAGGGTCAGAGAAAGAGCACAGCTCTGCAGATTGTCACAGAGTGTGTGGCAGGCATCAGAAAAGTGGTGCAGATGGAAAGGCTGTGAATACATTTCAGGTACTGCAGCAATTAGAGCAAGCAGAAATGCACACAGGTTCCCCTTGGATATTGGAACATGGTGTCAGTGTTCTCAGAAATACAGATGGTGTTTCAATACACATAATATCCTTACCTCTCACCATCTGGACCCAGGGGACTCTTTTCTGCTTGGATTCCTTAATCGGTGACTATGTTTTACTGCCTTGCTAGCAATTAGAAGTGACATTTCTCTATGCTTTTTAAAAAAATAATAACCTAACATGCCTACTTTTTTTCTCCAACATTGTCACTTACAGCCCTCTCTGTTGAGTTGATCAGGACCCTTGATTCCAAGCATTCCGATCTGTCTGTCACTTATTCTGAGTGATTTTGTAGGTGGGGAGTTAGTGCAATGCCCATTTTCCAAGGAAAGGTGACATGCTTGCAAATCATGTGCTCTGTCAACAAGCAGAGAAAGGAACTTCTGATGTGAGCTCTTCTGTTACCTGTGCCACGTGGTGGGAGAAGGAAACTCCATTTCTTGAGCATCTTTGAAGGCAACACTAAGAAATGACTCAAAATACCCTCCCTCCCCAGGGGCGGGTAAAGCTTCGAGATGTTGATTTGTGTTGTGCTCTGTGTTCTGTTCTAAGGAAGAGGCCAGGCTCCTTACACACACCCTTGCTTCAAACTATGTTCATCTATCCAGGCTGATGCCAGAGGTTGCCTATAGACATTTATTTTCTATGGCTGAGTTTTTGGGGGAAAAAATTACTAGGTGAGTCATTTAAAATGCCTTAGTGTTGTGATCGAATGGTGTTCTTCCACAAAAATGTTGTAGCTCTAACCTCCCATCCCTGAACCTGCGAATCTGACCTAATTTGGATATATGGTCCTGAGTGGTTGAGTTAGGGTGAATCATACCTACTTAGCCGTGCCTTGGTTCAGGGACTTGTGTCCAAGTGCACACACAGAAACACAGAGAGGGAAAGCTCAGTGACAATGGAGGCTAGAGTTAGAATGACCCAGAAGCAAGTTAAGAGAGGAAAATGATTACCTGCAACCAACAGAAGCTAGGAGAGAAGAAAGGAATCGATGATCTCTCAGACCTTCCAGAAGAAACACACCTACCCATCACCAACAGATGTACATCCAGCTTCCATAATTTTAGTAATTTCTTATGAGAGCTCTAAGAGACTAACCCAACAAGAAAGCCTCCTGACTATGGAGATTATCCTGGACTGGAACAAGGTCATGACTAAAAGAGAAGAGAGAAATAAGGAATACTTCTGTTGCTTATTTTTCTCTGTGCTAAAGCACAACTTTCATGATGTTGTGCTTTCATAAGGTTTCTTCTCCTCTTCTACAAAGGCAGAAGGCAATTTATCTGAGCTACCACCGTGCTCATACAGAATATCTTTTAGTCCTGCAATCAGTGTAACGACCATCAGCAGTGACAGTTCTTGAAGCCACGAAGCCACGAGCTGGCATCAAGAGCAAGGTCCAGACAGTTTGGGCCAAGCCATGGTGTTTCTGCCAGAGTGGGGGGAAACCTTAACTCAGCTAAGCCATGGAAGCTTTGGGGAAACACCATGACCAGCTAATGGACACCTCTCTGTTAGGGAAGAGAACATCTCTCAGGCAGACTAGCTGCCAACCATTCAACCCTATGAAGCTAAAAGGTCATGACTGGGCCATGCCCACCTCTTCCTGTCAGCCACTATGTAGTAGACATGATCACTGGCACTTCCACTGCTCTCCGGCCATATTGTCTTTTTTTTAAATTGCCCCATAATTCAATATCTATTTTTATAGTCTTTGTAACACAGACTTTCATGTAATGATCCTCTCAAACTATTATAGTAGGTAAAGGCATGAGAATGAGTTTCCTTCTCAAGGCAATAATGACTCCATTCAAACATTCTCTTTGTTATCCATTCTTCAGCTGAGGGATATTTGGATTGTTTCCAAGATTTAACTATTCAAATTGTGATGCTATAAACATGAGTGCTTCTATATCACTGTGGCATGATGTTTTTAATTCTTCCAAAAAGTGAATAGCTAGAGTACATTGGACCCCTAATCCAATTTTTTTGGAGGAAATTCCATACCGATTTCCACAATGGTTATACTAGTCTGCACTCCCAACAAGAATGGAGAAGGGTTCTTTTCTCCCCAGAGCCTCTACATTGGTTGCTAGTTGATTTATTGATCAGAGCCATTCTTTCTGGAATGCTGTTTTGATTTGCATCTTTAGAATGACCAGTGATATGGAACATTTTTATATATTTATTTGCCATTGTAATGTCTTCATCTGAGAAGTGTGTATCCACCTAACATGCTCATTTTTGAACTGGTCTTTGAATCTGTGGAGTCTTATTTTTTTCAGTTCTTTATATGTTCTAAATAAGATGTAGTCTTTTTATATAATGGAGTGCTACTCAGGCATAGGAAAGGATAAATCTGAGACACAGGTAAATAGACACAACTTGAAACCACACCCCCCAGGGAAATAAACAAGACTCATGTGTGTAAACATCATAATGCTTTCTCCCTGGGGTGAGAAACAGCAAGAGCAAATTAGTACCAAATGTACAATAATATCATGAAGTGGGAAGAATTTACTCAAAAGGAAAAAGTACCTATGGTAGGGAGAAGGAGAAAGGAAGGAAGGGCAAAGACAAGACAATTTAAGACTGTTATACTACTAATTTGTCTTAGTTCATTAAAAAGAAAGATCTGTGCTAATATCATTTGGAGAAATTTTTATGCTCATATCTTGTACTTGTAACTACTTTGAAGATAATACTATACAGTGTACTAACTATTATTATTCTCCTGGTATTCTGTGAGGAAATTTTGTTTTATTGTTCCATAAAATAAAAAGTATTTTAAGCAAAGTCACACATATATGTTGCTACAGTATCTATGACCCTCTTCCTACAACATCTGCTTTCCTTTTCTTGTGAAAACTCATTGAAAACACATGTGTCAGACTAAAACCTCTCCCATACTCTATACTGTGTATCAAACTCTTTCATAGTTGGTGGCTGAAGGATTGTAGTGAACAGCAGAGCCAATCTAAGTCACCTGAAATTATAAAATGCTGTTTTATCATTTCCTTGTGCCTGGTTCCTGAAAACGAGAGCTGTGTAGAAATGTTTTGAACATTATACTGGCAGACTGTGATCCAGCCACACATGAAAATCTTCACCAGTTGGACTGGAAACACAATCTTCAATACCCTCCGATGACTTTGCTTCACTAGTAGCTTACTGACAGAATAACCTGCAATTAGATTTTCTGAGATGATCTGTGTTAGGTTTCTGTAGATAAAAATCAAGGCCCAATACCAAAGTTTAGTCATTTCATTTAGGAGAATAGAAGTCTGAAAAGAGTAAGAAAAACAAAGCTAATCTAATCCACAGCTAGTAGAGTTGACCTATAGTAGTCATTTTATATAGTCAGTAGGAATGGGGATTAGAGGAGACTTTGGATGTCTTACGTTATTCCACAAATGTCACACAATTACAGGTGGATAATCCATAGCCAGGGAAGTTCTATAGAGAAACTGTAGATTGTGTGAGCTATGGCCATTATTAACTTCTGCACTGTAGTTAGTACTACTTCTGTATCTTATCACGATGCCTAACATGTGATTTGGAGAGCAACAACTTATTAAGAAGAAGCCAGCTCGCTTAATAAATAAGACTTTATAAGACAGCCCATCCAATTATATAAAAGGGATTTTCATTTCACCTAAAGTCACCTTCCTGAACCTTTGCAGGTGCAAATGATGTTAGATTGTGCAATGAGTATTCATTATTGACACAGATACCTTATTTTTAGCAAAATAGCTCCCAGAATACCTTATAGCACCTACACACAGAAAGAAATCTACATTTTAAGAAATAGAACAAAGCTGTCATTTTGAGCATGCAATTGCATAACAAACTCTATTAGAACTTATTTCAGAAAGTGGAGATGCATACTAAGAACTTGCCTTCAGTGTTTTTATATTAAACCATTCTAATAAACCAATTCTCCTCAAAGGTATCTGTGGTTACTACTTAGGATATTAGATATTTCCAGGCCTTTACTTAACATAATTGTCGAATGATTATGGGAAATTTGATGTTTAGTGTATTTTTCGTGGAATAAAGGGACTGAAACTCTTAGAAATATGTTGAATGTGATACCTAATACCCTGACCTCAAGAAATACAATCTTGCCAGGAAAAAAATACAAAAACCAATGACATGTAACAACAAAAAACAGAACCAACTGAGTTTGTTTCAAATCATTTTGACTTTTATCCCTTAAAATTTCTTAGACTATTAGACCATTTCTACACTCTTTGCAAATAAATGGAAAACAATGAGGCAATTCATGCAAATGTGTGATTTTTGCGACATGATGATCTACAACCTGCAGGGGAAAAAAAAAAAAACCTTATCTTCCTAGACAATGATGCTTACAAAATATGAGATCTTCTAAGTTGAAGTTGGACAGCCAATACCAAAAAGTATTTCAAAAGCACATTTAGAGTTTTCTACTGCTTTGCAACATTTGATCAGACTACACTCTGAGGAAGTTGTTTTCACCTTTCTCTGAAATGAAAATGTAGGGCTGGGGAGATAGCTCAGTGGAATAAGTGCTTGCCTGAAATGAAAATGTAGCACATAAAAAGAATGTACCTTACCTTCACACCTCCTGTATTTTCACAAAACATGTATAGAGTTTTATTATACCTGCTTTATGTGGCTCCTTTTGACATTTTCAGACACCCTGATTCTTACCCATTCAGGAAGAGGTCAAAGTCTACTGATTCTAACCCTCGATAACTGGTTCCTTAAGATTTTGCTTTCTTTTCTTTCAAGATGCATAACTACAATAAAAGCAAGAACTTTCAAGTTAGGAAGAGAGATTTCTACTTAATTCTAAGTAAAGGTATTATTAGGATAAAGTCTAAGCTGCTGTAATAAAATCTCTGCATATGCTAAGTGGAGTCAACAAACATCTGTCTCTCCGTCTTATAAGAGTCCGCAGAGGACTGGATGTGCTTTGTCCCACAATGCTATGCAAGGACCATGCTTGGTGCAATAGCTCCACCATCCTCAGAAAGTTGCTCAGGCAATGGTCCTTTCTACCACGGAGAGCCACATGAGCCCAGTCACAACTGTCCAGTGAAAATGGGAAGAGGCAGCATCCCTGGCCCGAAATTTTGTTTTAAGGAATGATGTAGAATCTGTGTACCTTGTTTACCTTCACTTTTCACAAATCCCATTTCATTCCTGTGATGGTGCCTAATTGTTTAGGTGGCTACTCAGTACCCTTCCAGGACAGCCACATGCCCAAGAGTGAAGAACAGGCTGGCAACAACTACGAGTTCACACACTGAGAGCTAGAGGAGAGAACACTTCCCTCATATCCTACTTGAGCATATTGTTTAAAAGGATAAATAAATAAAATGGAAAAAGAAAAGAAAAGGACTAGCGCATAGAAAAGCAAGCCATAAGTCTTGGTAGGCAATGTTTTCATTCCTTCTCCCTTCTGCACATCCTACACCAAGCAGACGTGCTTCTAGTAGCAAACAATGTACCGAGTGTTATAAAGTCATTTAGCTGGAGGAAGGGACAGAAATTCCCTGCCCAACAGCCATACATTCACCTTGTAGTCCTCAGTGAGTTTGCCCCTACCTGCTGAGTGCCGTAAGTTCTATTCCAGTTCAAGGAATTAAAGGAGATTTCCTCCTCTCTAGAAAGTCTGCAAATCCAAGCAAGAGGAGCAAAACTTGAGATAATTCAGACTTCTCAGGATGACACATAAGCAAACTGTTACAGGAAGTTAACAGGATACAAAGTAGTTGAATATTTATAGAAATATGAGATTCTGTCCTGAAGAAAGACTGGGAAGCTATCTGGGGAGAGAACGGATATCAGAATGAATTCAATCTGCTTACCCTTGCTAATCCTACCACAAATAGTGCAAAAGCATAACAGGAATAGTATCAGGCCTTCCAGCCAGGTGGTCTTATTTATTCAACATTTAATATTTAATTGCTAACAGTATTGATTATTTTATGATTAACCCTCGTTATCTATGTTTCTGGATCTCCAAATGTATCACTGTTTCTGCACCCAGTGGCAGTGAGTAATGAACTTCAGCAAATGCATACCTTGCATATGTTCAGTGAGGACCACCTTCCACTTTAACTTCTGGACCTACTAATTCTTGTGTATGCCCCTTCACCTGCTGCTAATTTCCATAGTTACCATCAGCTTTGGGTTCCAGTTCCTGGTCTGGCCACTGTTTTACTTCTGAAATACTGCATTTGTCTCTACAGAGCCCAGGAGTGAAGACATCTCTCTTGTCAGACTACTCAGCTTCTACCCATCTTTCTTCCACCTTTCTGCCCAGGGGAGTTGTGCTTTCACCATCTCCCTTCTGCACTGACAAAATTTGGAAAAGTAGATTTCGGAGGGGAGTTCTAATAGCAATTTACATTCAACAGTTGAGATCGGATGTGGTGGCACATGTTGTAATCCCAGCACAGGAGGATCACTACGAGTCCGAGCTGTGTAGCAAGACCTTGTGCTAAATACATAAAAATATTAAATAATCATCATGCACTTCCTGTTAGATTATGTAATAGTACCAGTTTTAGATTTTAAAGGGCATATAATCTAATAGAAAGACAAAAGAATGAAGCAAAACGTCTACAGCACAAAATAAACATTTGCCTGATAATCATAAAAGCAATGGAAATAGATTGCCTATAATTTAAACCAACTCTTTTTCACAGCTGCGATTAACTAAGTCAGAAGTGTATTTGGGGACCTGAATGATTCATGCAGCACTCTAAATGTCTTTCAATGCATGGATATGTACAGCTTTGTAAGAGCATTACATTTTCTGAGAGATACAATTTTCCATGGTCGTCTTTTTATTGTCTTCAAATAATGTAGTGTTTGCTTTACCTCTTTACAGATACTAAGAACTATGAACAATATAGCACAAAAGGAAAGGCTAAAATGCATAACAATGAGCTGAAATCATTGGATTTTTTTTCAATCTTTATTTAACTCACTAGTTTATGCAATACAGGAAACAGTGAGCCATCCACTTGATTCTCATGAAGTTCAGCACTCAAAGAACTTATTCTGGATATAATCAAGAAATTAAGTATAATTGAACATAATGGACAGTAAGTTTCTCTGGGAGTTGACTCACACTGTCAGAAAAGCAACATAATCTTTGATAGTGACTCAGTATTATCATTTAAAACACTAGATGAACGTCATGCAGGAAAAATGAATTGTGTCTGATTCTTGTTTGTATTCCAGCACCCAGAATACTATCTGGTACATCATAAGTGCCCCGAAAGTGTTTTTTAAGCTTAGGAGGACTTGGGGTAGTTATGATAAGTAGAATATGCCCACTCACTCATGCTACTTAGATTCCAATTTCAGAAACCAAGGAATATATTGGATTACATAGTGAAGGATAAACTCAAAACAAGATTATCTAGGAGAACTCAATGTAATTTGCAAAAGCCTTTAAATGTGGAAAAAAAGAGGTAATGAGAGGAATAGTACCCTTGAGAAAGATAATGCCACTGTTTGGGTTAAAGTTGGAAGAGCACCATGAACCACAGAATGTGGGAAGCTTCTAGAAGGTAGGAAGGGCAGAGGAACATACTCACTTTTAGAGCCTCCAGAAAGAAACTCAACCCTGTCAGCACTAATTGTAGCCACTGAACTGTAGTTTGGACTTCTGACCTCCAAAGTATGAGATAATAAGTTCATATTGTTCTAAATGCCTGAAATTGTAATAACTTCTCACAACAGCAATAGGACACTAGTGTAGTAGTAGAGTGCTAAGAGGGAACATCACTTGAAGTTAAAGTACCTGGATTTAACCACTGCATGAGGCATTCTCAATGAAGAGTTAAGAGTTATTTTAACTCTTCAAGTTGAGTTCTTTCACATATAAAATAGCAAAACAATAATTCTTATAGCACTTTTGTGAACCTTAAATAAAACACTGAAAACACCTGGTACATAAACTGGTTATTGAAAATGTTTTTCTTTTATTTTTATAATGGTTTTATAAGGATTATTAGATTACTCAATAATATTAGCTATTTTTTTTT